>NW_026846588.1:278319000-278501527 GCF_025583915.1 Anolis sagrei ordinatus | reverse complement strand
TTTATAGTTCTCCTACAATCAAAGAGCATTCTGAACTCCACCAATGATAGAATTGAACCAAACTTGGCACACAGAACTCCAATGACCCATAGAAAATACTGGAAGGGTCTGATGGAAATTGATCTTGAGTTTGGGAGTTGTAGTTCACCTACATCCAGAGAGCCAGGCATGTAGCGGGGGGGGGGGGGCTTGAGGGGCTTCAGGCCCCCCCCCCGAAATTCTCATGGTGGTCCGCGAGAAGGCCTTAAAAAGGTAAAGGTAAAGGTAGTCCCCTGACATTAAGCCCAGCCATGTCTGACTCTGGGGTGTGGTGCTCATCTCCATTTCTAAGCCAGCGTTGTCCGTAGACACCTCCAAGGTCATGTGGCCGGCA
Organism: Anolis sagrei ordinatus; assembly: GCF_025583915.1. Classification (NCBI taxonomy): domain Eukaryota; kingdom Metazoa; phylum Chordata; class Lepidosauria; order Squamata; family Anolidae; genus Anolis; species Anolis sagrei. The sequence goes on along the minus strand of NW_026846588.1, from coordinate 278,501,154 downwards.
TGACTGCATGGAGCGCCGTTAGGGTTACTGGTGCATTATTTAAACTGTTACGTTTATTCATATCATGATCTGATCACCATAATATATCCCATAAGCATGGGGGTATTGGGGTAACAATACAAAAGGTTTGCTAGGGTAAACCCTCTTTCACTCAGACTCAGCCCCCCTCCCCGAAACAAACTCAGCCCCCCCCCCCTCCGAATCGAAATCCTGGCTACGGGCCTGCAGAGAGCACTGTGGACTCAAACAATGATGGATCTGGACCAGGGGCGGCTCAACCCATTACGCAAAGCATTTGCAGTATAGTTGATTTTGCCCAGGGACGCTCTTGAGGCGCTCTTGGGGGAAAATAGACCTTGACATATGCGAGTTGTAGTTACTGAGATGTATAGTTCACCTACACTCAAAGAGCATTCTGAACTCCACCAATGATGGAATTGAACCAAATATGGCACACAGAACTCCCACGATGAACAGAAAATATATATCAGTGATTGGATGGGGGGTGGGGGCTCCAAAATACTGTTTGCTTACTGTTGAAAATTACCTAGGGACATCTCTGATCTGGACTAAACTTGGCATGGATACTCAATATGCCCAAATGTGAACACTGGTGAGGTTTGAGGAAAATAGACCTTGACATTTGGGACTTGTAGTTGTGGGATTTATAGTTCTCCTACAATCAAATAGCATTTTGAGTCCCACCAACAGGAGAATTGGGTCAAACTTGTCACTCAGAACCCCTGTGACCAATAGAAAATACTGTGTTTTGTGATGGTTGTTGGCGACCCCTCTGACACCTCCTCACAACCCTCCCAGGGGTACCGACCCCTAGGTTGAAAAACACTGCACTAACCCAATACTGCACTAACCCAATACCCAATGCTGTTCTCCGGCTTCAGCTTTTCACTCCTTCGCCAGAAGCCAAAGCCAATGCCCTGCTGTGATGTGATGATGCCAGTTTCTTTCCATGTGCAAGGAGAGCGGAATGGAGAAATATGTGTTCCTTTCTATCCAGCACCCTAGAAACCCTCGTGGGATGGGCTATACACGCATGGGGTATATTTCGCATACAATACCAAGTTCGGAGTGTGGTTTGAGATTAGGAAGGTTTGATATGTGGTCTTGTCCATTTACATACGTCTGTTCCACCCCAAACAAGGTGAACAACATAAAGAAATTAGTATTATTCTATTTATTTATGCCCCATTTTATCTCTCCAAAGGGGATTCAAAACATACAATTTAAAACAGGGGTCCTCCAACTAAGGCCCGGGGGCCAGATACGGCCCTTCAAGGTTATTTATCCGGCCCTTGCTCATGGTCTACCTAAGTCTGAAAGGACTTGGAAGCACACATTTATTTATTTATTTATTTATTTATTTATTTATTTATTTATTTATTTACAGTATTTATATTCCGCCCTTCTCACCCTGCAGGGGACTCAGGGCAGATTACAATGTACACATATCATAGAATCATAGAATCAAAGAGTTGGAAGAGACCTCATGGGCCATCCAGTCCAACCCCCTGCCAAGAAGCAGGAATATTGCATTCAGATCACCCTTGACAGATGGCCATCCAGCCTCTGTTTAAAAGCTTCCAAAGAAGGAGCCTCCACCACCCTCCGGGGCAGAGAGTTCCACTGCTGAACGGCTCTCACAGTCAGGAAGTTCTTCCTCATGCTCAGATGGAATCTTCTCTCTTGTAGTTTGAAGCCATTGTTTCTAGTCTCCAAGGAAGCAGAAAACAAGCTTGCTCCCTCCTCCCTGTGGCTTCCTCTCACATATTTATACATGGCTATCATATCCCCTCTCAGCCTTCTCTTCTTCAGGCTAAACATGCCCAGCTCCTTAAGCCGCTCCTCATAGGGCTTGTTCTCCAGACCCTTGATCATTTTAGTCGCCCTCCTCTGGACACATTCCAGCTTGTCAATATCTCTCTTGAATTGTGGTGCCCAGAATTGGACACAATATTCCAGGTGTGGTCTAACCAAAGCAGAATAGAGGGGTAGCATTACTTCCCTAGATCTAGACACTATGCTCCTATTGATGCAGGCCAAAATCCCATTGGCTTTTTTTGCCGCCACATCACATTGAATGCAAACATTCAGTGCCAAAGACACACAACAGATATAGACAGACAGTCAGAGGCTATTTAACTTTCATCGTCCATCTGCGACACTGGTGAAGTACTTCCGCATTCCCTGCTTGTTTTGCTGGAGTGCTTGCTGGAGTCTTTTTTATGGCCTCGTAAATTAGTTAAATTAGCGTCCTCACACATAGGTGGTACCTAATTTTTCCTACTTGACAGATGCACCTGTCTTTCGGGTTGCAAAGGTCGACAACAAGCTACACAATTGGTTGGAAGCTCGCTCCGACCCAGGCTGGCTTCGAACTCATGACCTTTCGGTCAGAAGTGATCTTAATGCAGCTGACACTCAGCCAGCTGCGCCACAGTCCTGGTGCACAACAACAACAACAACCCTATCTCATCAGCCAAAGGCAGGCCCACACTTAGAATCATAGTCATAGAATCATAGAATCATAGAATCAAAGAGTTGGAAGAGACCTCATGGGCCATCCAGTCCAACCCTCTGCCAAGAAGCAGGAATATTGCATTCAAATCACCCCTGACAGATGGCCATCCAGCCTCTGTTTAAAAGCTTCCAAAGAAGGAGCCTCCACCACACTCTGGGGCAGAGAGTTCCACTGCTGAACGGCTCTCACAGTCAGGAAGTTCTTCCTCATGTTCAGATGGAATCTCCTCTCTTGTAGTTTGAAGCCATTGTTCCGCGTCCTAGTCTCCATGGAAGCAGAAAACAAGCTTGCTCCCTCCTCCCTGTGGCTTCCTCTCACATATTTATACATGGCTATCATATCTCCTCTCAGCCTTCTCTTCTTCAGGCTAAACATGCCCAGCTCCTTAAGCCGCTCCTCATAGGGCTTGTTCTCCAGACCCTTGATCATTTTAGTCGCTCTCCTCTGGACACATTCCAGCTTGTCAATATCTCTCTTGAATTGTGGTGCCCAGAATTGGACACAATATTCCAGGTGTGGTCTAGTTGCTCTCCTCTGGACACATTCCAGCTTGAAAAACCAATACGTTTACATTTGTTAAAATTGTTCTTCATTTTAATTATTGTATTGTTTTTAAGTGTCCTTTGCACTACAAATAAGATATGTGCAGTGTGCATAGGAATAGATTTACATCGTCACACTAGTGTTTAGCCTCAACTTTTTTGTTATTGGAGTACATTCCCTGCTTATGGGAAAGCTTGGTTCCACGACCTCCACTATAATGAGCTCTCCTCCGCAAATAATCTGTCTCTGTTTAATCTCGCCTGAGTTTTAAATCTGCTTTTAATCAGCTTTTCTTTTATCCATTACATGTAGCTTGCCCATTGTCATTGTGATTGCGCTTATTGTAATCTTATATTGCTATATCTTCATTTGTTTTATGTAATTACGTTATTATTGTTCATTATTTGCATTTTCGGTTATATTTTATGTAATTGTTGTTTGGGCTTGGCCTCTTGTAAGCCACACTATAGCAAAATTAAAGGATATCTGAGGCAGGGGGGAACAAAGAATCCCACCGCTGCCACCAGTATAACAAAATTAGCAGCTGACGTTAGATTTTAGCTAGTCTTGTAAGCTGCTCCAAGCCCCAGGGGAGTGGCGGCATATAAGTTTAAATAATAAATAAATAAATAAATAAATAAAATAATTGTATTTTAATGTATTTTTGTACTATTGTATTATGATGTTTGCTGTGGTTTATCTTATTGCCAGCCTGAGTCCCTCTTCGGAGGTCAAGAAGACCGGGTTATAGAAGCTCGAAATAAATAAATAATAATAAATAAATACTGTTATGCTGTTCTGTGTGTTTTAAATTTGTAACTTGCTGTTGTTTTGCTTTTAATTGTATGTTGCCTGGGCTTGGCCCCCTGTAAGCCACCCCGAGTCCCCTTGGGGAGATGGAGGCGGGATAGAAAAATAAAGTTGTTGTTGTTGTTGTTGTTCTTCTTCTTTTTCTTCTTCTTCTATTGTTGTTATCATATAGTTATTGTCCCTTATCAATTTGTATATTGCTCCTGTGATCCCTTTCTGATGTTTCCATTCTTTTAAGGATTTCCCCCAATTCATCTCATTTCTGTATTTTCCCTTCATATTTTCCTTGTTTAAGTGGACTGTGAAGCAGCAGCTCCCCCCTGTGGCCAGAATCGATCTTACCCTCATGAAGCCAGAAAGCTGGAATGTTAAATTGCCTCTGTGTGTCTATATGTTGTATGTCTAGCAGGACCTGGACCAGGAGGGAACCCTGCTGATGGCCCTCCGCTCGTCACTTCCTTCCAGGATGAAGAGGAGGAAGCCTTGGGGAGAATCACCCTCTGGGTTCATCTCCTTAACCAATTCCAGATCCACTTCACCGTAGTTTTGCCTCGCCCACACTAGTTATGCAGACCCCCGATCATCCGGTTTTTGAAAAGGCCTTCAAATATAGAACTGGAAATAGGTATTGTCAGGTTTTGCAATGTATTGTAATGTAATATAGCTAAGTCATGCACTGCTAATAGGCTTCTATTGGAAATGCTGAGTCATGCATTAACTGTATATAGAACTTCATTTGGGGAATGTGTTCTGGCCTAGTCCCAGTGATTGTGAATGATGTAATCTTGGGTTCGAGTTAAGTCAATGAGTTGGGAACCAATCAGAGATTGCTATGTGTAATTGTATAGAATTGTATATAAGGAAGTCATGTACAGTGTATTCTCTCTCCTTGTGCTGTGATGCTGTTCGTCGAAGGCTCTATGTAATTGATTAAAAGAACCTGTCTGCTAAGACAAGATATAACCGTGTGCTGTGGTAAGTTTGTAGTGTCATCTAGATTGGAGGGGAAAACAATAGTAAAACTGACAATGGCCGGGCATGTGCTCAAGTGTCTGTAAAAGAGTTCCAGAGTGACTGCAGTTTGTGGGAGCAGTTGACTGAAAATACTGTGCAGGAAGAAGCTACTGGAAAGCGCTGAAGTTGTGCAACTGATCTGCTGCTGAATTGTGAAATTAATCTCAACAGGTACGTTTCTCCACTGATGTGAAACTAGAAACTTAACCGAGGTCCAAATAGGAAAAGATCAAAAGGAAACCCAGAACATTAACTTAGGAAACCTGTATTATTTGTAGAAAGGATAGATGGGGAATTCTGCCCATTGCTGGTGAGCACCAGAGGCGACAAACGTGGAACGCCCCCAGGTTGCATCATATGGGGGCCCCGAATTCGGTGGAATGACGTGAGAATGAGGGCGACTGGATACCCTGTTTGCAAGACTTTGGGTTGCTTCTCCTTTGCCTACAGACCACCGATGGACGAGACTGGTCTAGACAAGCAAAGCTGAAATACAAAGTAAAGTCCTTCCAAAGACACCCCTCGGTTGGTTCTTCACCAAAGAGTCTTCCCTGCCCAGAGAGGATTCAACCCAGAGAGAGAATACAATGATTGAGAATGCGGTCTTCGTATCTCTGGCCATTGAGGGCCTCCTTTTGTCTGCAAACCTGAAGCCCTGGATTTGGTTTTGATCTGCAAATCAGAAGCCCTGAATTGGGTTTTGACCTGCAAACCACATGCCCTGGATGTGGTTTCTACCTTGCATGTCCTGAATTTGATTTTGACTTGCAGACTAGAAGCCCTAGTCTAGTTTCCATCTGCAAACCAGACCCCTTGGATTGGAGTTCTACCTTGCAAACCAGATGCCCTGGATTGGGTGACTAACTTCAAAGCAGAAGCTCTGGATTTGGTTTCTATCTGCAAAGTACCTGGATAGGTTCTGACCTGCAAACCTGAAGTCCTGGACTTGGCTTCTATCTGGAAACCAGAGGCATTTTATTTGGTTTCTATCTGCAAACCAGGAGCACTGGGTTTAGTTTCAACCTTGCAAACCAGAAGCCCTGGATTTGATTTTAGCTGCAAACCAGGAGTCCTGGATTTGGTTTCTACCTCCAAACTAGAAGCCCTAGATTAGTTTCTATCTGCAAACCAGAATCATTAGATTGGATTTTATTTGCATACCAGATGCCTTGGTTTTGGTTTTTATCTGCAAACCAGAAACCCTGGGTTTGGTTTCTACTTTCAAACTAGAAGTCCTGAATTGGTTTCTATCTGCAAACCAGATGCCCTGGGTTTAATTTCTATCTGCAAACCAGATGCCTTGGTTTTAGTTTTGTATCTGCAAACCAGAAGCCCTGGATTTGGTTTCTACCTTCGAACTAGAAGCCCTGAATTGGTCTCTATCTGCAAATCAGAATAATTGGATTGGGTTCTATCTGTGAACCAGAAGCCCTGGATTTAATTTCTATCTGCAAACCAGAAACAATGGATTTGATTTCTGTTTGCAAATTAGAATCATTAGCATGGGTTCTGTCTGCAAACAAGAAACCCTGGATTTAATTTCTATCTGCAAACCAGATGCCCTGGTTTTGGTTTTCTATCTGCAAACCAGGAGCCCTGGATTTAATTTCTATCTGCAAACCAGATATCTTGGATTTGGTTTTCTATTTGCAAACTGGAAGCCCTGGATTTGGTTTCTGTCTGCGAATCAGAATCATTGGATTGGGTTCTATCTGCAAACCAGATGCCCTGGTTTTGGTTTTCTATCTGCAAACCAGAAACAGTGGATTTGATTTCTGTTTGCAAATCAGAATCACTGGCTTGGGTTCTGTCTGCAAACCAGAAACCCTGGATTTGGTTTTTTATTTGCAAATCAGAAGCCCTGGATTTGATTTCTGTCTACAAACCAGAAACCCTGGATTTGGTTTCTATCTGCAAATCAGAATCATTGGATTGGGTTCTATCTGTGAACCAGAAGCCCTGGATTTAATTTCTATCTGCAGACCAGAAACTATGGATTGATTTCTGTTTGCAAATCAGAATCATTGGCTTGGGTTCTGTCTGCAAACCAGAAAACCTGGATTTGGTTGCTACCTTCAAACTAGAAGTCCTGAATTGGTTTCTATCTGCAAACCAGAAGCCCTGGATTTGATTTCTGTTTGCAAATCAGAATCATTGGCTTGGGTTCTGTCTGCAAACCAGAAACCCTGGATTTGGTTCCCACGGACAGATCAGAAGACCTAGATTTCATTTCTGTCTGCAAACCAGAAGTCCTGGATTGAGTTTCCACCTGCAAACCAGAAGCCAAAAACGACTCTCTAGCAAGATGTCAATGATCAATGTTGCAATGTTTGAACCAAGGAAGCAGTGGAAGCGGGGGAAGCCGGGGAGAGGAGGACTGTGAGAAGGCTGTGCATTCATCAAATTCAACAACGCAACAGTGCAGTCAACAACCGCAAGCTGGCAGAGTCCTGTGGGTCAATGGATGAAGCCGGGAAGAGGCGGGAGAGCATCATGGGAGATGGGGTGGGGGAGGTGTTGGGGGGGCTTGGAGAGAAGAAAACGCTTGCCGCGAGGGGGGCCTGTAATATAAATAAGAACCGTGTTTGTTTGTTTGTTTCCAAAAATCAGCCCCCATCCTGGTTACAAAAAGTTGCACTTGTGTGTGTCCGGTCCCTGCAAAGTGGGGGAGGCGGGGCTTCCTCCTGGCTCTGCCTCCCGGGGGGCGGGGCATCATTCCAGCTCCTCCCCCTCCTCCAGGTGCCCATCTTCCAGGCAGCCGTTCATCCTGATGCTGTCCTCGCTGTCTTCTCCCATGGTCTGCAGGTCGTATTCCTCATCCAGGAAGTCCAGGGAGTTGTTGCTGGGCAGGCCCCGGATGGTGAACTTGTGCGAGACTTTGGTCCAGTGCTCCCGGTTACTGGCCACCCGCTCGTACAGCTCGGCCGATCGGGGGAAGAGGTCCTGGAGCAGCCTGCAGGGAGGAAGCAGAGGCCAAAGGTCTTTTAGATAGAAATGGCAACCCATTTTTAATCATAGAATATAATACTATTTGCTAAACACAGGGGCGGCTAACCCATTACGCTAAGTAAGCATCTGCAGTAGAGTTGATTTTGCCCAGGGGCGCTCTTGAGGCGCTCTTGGGGGAAAATAATAATAATAATAATTGTTGCTGTTGTTCATTCGTTCAGTCGCCTCCAACTCTTCGTGACCTCATGGACCAGCCCACGCCAGAGCTCCCTGTCGGCCGTCACCTCCCCCAGCTCCTTCAAGGTCAGTCCAGTCACTTCAAGGATGCCATCCATCCATCTTGCCCTTGGTCGGCCCCTCTTCCTTTTGCCTTCCACTTTCCCCAGCATCATTGTCTTCTCTAGGCTTTGCTGTCTCCTCATGATGTGGCATTCAAAGGACTTCCACTTTCCCTCTAGTCTCCTTCCCTCCAGTGAGCAGCTGGGCTTTCTTTCCTGGAGGATGGACTGGTTGGATCTTCTCGCAGTCCAAGGCACTCTCAGAACTTTCCTCCAACACCACAGCTCAAAAGCCTCTCTCTTCCTTCGCTCAGCCTTCCCTAAGGTCCAGCTCTCACATCCGTAGGTGACTACAGGGAATACCATGGCTTTGACTAGGCAATGGATCTTTGTTGCCAGTCTGATGTCTCTACTCTTTACTATTTTATCGAGACTGGACATTGCTCTCCTCCCAAGAAGGAAGCGTCTTCTGATTTCCTGGCCACAGTCTGCATCTGCACTCATCTTTGCGCCTAGAAATACAAAGTCTGTCACGGCCTCCACATTTTCTCCCTCTATTTTCCAGCTGTCAATCATTCTTGTTGCCATAATCTTGGTTTTTTTAATAATAATAATAATAATAATAATAATAATAATAAACCTTTATTTATACCCCGCTAACATCTCCCGAAGGACTCAGTGCGGCTTACAAGAGGCCGAGGCCCAATACATCAATAAAACAACAGCATAACAAATACAGTTGGGTGCCATCTCTACGCAGATGACACACAACTCTACTACTCATTTCCACCCAATTCCAAGGAAGCCCCTCGGGTGCTGGATGAGTGCCTGGCCACTGTGTCTATCTGGATGAGGAAGAACAAGCTGAAGATCAATCCCGACAAGACAGAGGTCCTCCTGGTCGATCGTAAACTGGATCGGGATATAGGGTGGCAACCTGAGCTGGACGGGGTTACACTCCCCCTGAAGCCACAGGTCCGTAGTTTGGGTGTCCTCCTGGACTCATCACTTACACTTGAGACTTAGGCGTCGGCAGTGTCCGGGAGGGCTTTTGCACAATTGACACCCAACTCATAAAACAAGCAATAAACATTAAAACAATAGCAATAAACATTAGACAATAACACCATGACGCATTTAAAACTAAGGCCGGGCCAAATGTAATGATTAAAAATTTTAAAAATGCTGGACATGACAGGTGAAATGGATAGGTTTTTGGAGATAGGTGCGGTTGCAGACAATCTTAAATCTCTAGTAAAGTGCATTTGGGACATGATGCTAGGAGTTTCCTATTCTGGGAAGGCACACTGGAACAGCCACGTCTTCAAGCTCTTCCTAAAGACTGCCAATGTTGGGGCTTGTCTGATGTCCTTGGGGAGAGAGTTCCAGAGTCGGGGGGCCATCACGGAGAAGGCCCTGTCCCTCGTCCCCACCAAACATGCTTGTGATGCAGGTGGGATCGTGAGCAGGGCCTTTCCAGATGATCGGAGAGATCGTGTGGGTTCGTATACGGAGATGCAGTCACGCAGGTAGGCAGGTCCCAAACCGTTTAGGGCTTTGTAGGTAAGCACCTGCACCTTAAATTGGGACCGGAAAATGAACGGCAGCCAATGGAGCTCCTTAAACAGGAGGGTTGACCTCTCTCTGAAAGGAGCACCAGTTAACAATCTGGCCACCGCCCGTTGGACCAGTTGGAATTTCTGAGCCGTTTTCAAGGGCAGCCCCACGTAGAGCGCATTACAGTAGTCCAACCTAGAGGTGACCAAGGCATGGACCACCCCGGCCAGATCAGCCTTCGCGAGGTACGGTCGCAGTTGGCGCACGAGTCTCAATTGTGCAAAAGCCCTCCCGGACACCGCCGACGCCTGAGCCTCAAGTGTGAGCGAAGAATCCAAGAGGACACCCAAACTGCAGACCTGTGACTTCAGGGGGAGTGTAACCCCATCCAGCACCCTATACCCTGGTCCGGTTTACAATCGACCAGGAGGACCTCTGTCTTGTCAGGATTGATCTTCAGCTTGTTCCTCCTCATCCAGATAGACACAGCGGCCAGGCACTCGTCCAGCACCCGAGGGGCTTCCTTGGAATTAGGTGGAAAAGAGTAGTAGAGTTGTGTGTCATCTGCGTAGAGATGGCACCCAACTCCAAAACTCCGGATGACCTCTCCCAGTGGTTTCATGTAGATGTTAAAAAGCATGAGAGACAGAATGGAGCCTTGCGGGACCCCACAGGTCAAAGGCAGGGGTCCGAGCAGGCGTCTCCCAGCTTCACCATCTGGGATCGACCCTCCAGGAAGGATCGGAGCCACGACAAAACTGTGCCCCCGAGACCCATCCCAGAGAGTCGTCCCAGACCAAATTTAGGGCCAAATTACAATGAGCACTCTTTTTGCTGCACTGCATGCCATTTTTGGTTTCAGGGTTTTGAAAACTGATGTGCTCAATAGATTCGATGGCTCATTAGACTCGAGGAAATACAGTAGCATGGAAAAAATATATATAAACCAGCGTGTCAGTGCTCACTTGTAGATGGGCATCGCAATGTGCTCCATGAAGCTGATCTGCAGCTCCGGGATGTAGGCCTTCTCCCGGTCCATCATCTCCATCGGCCGGTTGCCCATGGCTTTCTCCTAAAGAGGACATTAGATGGGAGCATCAGTCGTGGCACACGGTGCCTCCAGGATATTTTGGGAGGCATTTGGAGGCAAGCAATTTGCAATTTGGGGTGGGAATCCATAGGGAAGAGCCCCAAATATACCCTCTGAACCCCCCAAAGTTGCCAACAACTGGCTTCCGAGACTTCGTACTTACCAGGTCTCCCTGGGAGAAGAACTCCTTGTAAATCAGCTCCTGGAACAAGGAAAGCACATGGAAGAACATATCAGAAATTTCTTCTTTTGATTTTTGAATGTTTTTCCTGGGGTTATAAGTGTCTTTTTTTAATTGGTTCTACCATAAAAACATGGGAAAAGTTTACTAAAAAGCAAAAATTCTGTCTTTGTTATCGTTTTTTCCAATGCATATCTCACTGAGTCTCAACCGATTCAACCTAGTTTGTGGCAGCCACAAAAACAAAGTTTCTGGAAAATCACAACTACTCATAGTGTGAGGATGATGGTCCTCCAAGTGTAGTGTCCTGTGGTGGGTCCGTAGGTGACTGTGGAGCTCTATTCTTGACCCGCATGTTCTCCTGCAGTGAGGGCATTGGTTTCCAGGTGGAAGGTGGTCCCGGTTGGGGTTGGCTTGATGCGCCTTCCTTTTGGCACGTTTCTCTCTTTTGCCCTTCATTTGTGCCTCTTCAAATTCTGCAGCACTGCTGGTCACAGCTGACCTCCAGCTGGAGAGCTCAAGGTCCAGGGCTTCCCAGTTTTCAGTGTCTATGCCAGAGTATTTAAGGTTGGCTTTGAGTCCATCTTTCAATCTCTTTTCCTGCCCACCGACATTCCATTTTCCATTTTTAAGTTTGGAGTAGAGCAACTGCTTTGGGAGATGGTGGTCGGGCATCCGGACAACGTGGCCGGTCCAGCGAAGTTGATGGCGGAGGACCATTGCTTCAATGCTTGTGGTCTTTCCTTCTTCCAGCACGCTGACGTTTGTCCGCCTGTCTTCCCAAGAGATTTGCAGGATTTTCTGGAGGCAGCGCTGATGGAATCGTTCCAGGAATTGCATGTGACGTCTGTAGACAGTCCACGTTTCGCAGGCATATAGCACGGATGGGAGGACAATGGCTTTATAAACAAGTCCCCTTGGTCTCCCTATGGATGTCCCGGTCCTCAAACACTCTCTGCTTCATTCGGAAAAGTGCTGTACTTGCAGAGCTCAGGCGGTGCTGTATTTCAGGGTCAATGTTGACTTTTGTGGAAAAGTGATTGCCACATTAGGATTGGGAGGACAACAGTTTTATAAACAAGCACCTTGGTGTCCCTATGGATGTCCCAGTCCTCAAACACTATCTGCTTCATTTGGAAAAATGCTGCACTTGCAGAGCTCAGGTGGTGTTGTATTTCAGTGTCAATGTTGACTTTTGTGGAGAGGTGGCTGCCACAGCAGGGTTAAGAGGACAATAGCTTTATAAACAAGCACCTTGGTGTCCCTACAGATGTCCTGGTCCTCAAACACTCTGTGCTTCATTCGGAAAAATGCTGCACTTGCAGAGCTCAGGCAGTGTTGTATTTCAGTGTCAATGTTGACGTTTGTGGACAGGTGGCTCCTAAGGTAGCAGAAATGCTACCACCTCATAGTAAATCAATACTTTTTAAATGAATTCCCAATGAATGTTATCAAAAGCCTTCTCAGCATCTAAAAAGAATACAGTGTTCCCTCAGTACTTCGTGATTCACATTTTGCAGAGTCGCTGTTTCATGGGGTTTTGCCTCCCAGTTTGTGAATAGTTGCCATTGCCCAGAGCAGCATTCTAATCCCTCAAACACTCTCTGTTTCATTCAGAAGAATGCTGCACTCGCAAAACTCAGGCGGTGTTGTATTTCAGTGTCAATGTTGACTTTTGTGGAGAGGTGGCTGCCAAGGTAGCAGAAATGGTCCACATTTTCTAATGTGACACCATTAAGCTGTACCACACAATTAAGCTGTACCACACAAAGCAAGTACCACAAAATTAAACAGGAAATGACACTTTCAAACCAGGAACAGATTTTGTTTTTCAAATATTGTTGAATGTGATGTGATTGTAAAACTAGAGCACAATGTGCTCTAAACAGAGGATGGATGGCTATCTGTCTCTCATGCAGAAACAATGTTTTTGCAGTTTGATAAACGTTTCCCACGTTTTTATGATAGAACCAATTTGGGAATGATATTTTTAACTCAGGAACAACAATTGTGTTACATAGTGCAATAAATGGTTTCAGAAGACTTTTTGGATCCCCACTCTCGGAGAAAGGTAGTCCGGAAAGGCAATAGAACAAGCTACTCAAAGATGACCGATTGGGAAATTGAACCCTGGTCTCTGGGGTCACAGACCAATGGCCAAACCACTCCATCCCTCTGGCCGAAAGGTCCCCGAAAGACCTCAGCTCCCACCCTTTTCCCACTGGGCCTGTCATTGTCATTCTGTCCTTCTGGACAATTTTAGGCTTGGAATACAGCCCAGGCTGCTGCTGCTGGATGGTTTCTTTACTCACCGCAATCTTGCGGGTGGTTTTCCAGCCCTTGGTCTGGTCAGAGAGGTCGCAGGAGGTCATGAGAAGGCAAATCAGGAGGCTATGGTGCTGCTTGTTCTTGGGATCATAGCCGACTGGACAGGAAACAGAAAGTGGAGAGCTCAACAGTGTGAAGATAAGAAAGCAAATGTGTTCCCATGCTGCAACCCTAAAAGTCTAGGGGGAGGACGAACAACGGATGATGGGATTTGTAGTACTTTCAAACCCTTTGGTTCCAACAGACCACTATGGTCCCCAACAAAGACCTATAAAGACCAAACTTGGCACACAGAGCCCCCCATCACCCACTCTATGTCCTACTGCAATTTGGATGATGGTGGACCATGGATGATGGGACTTGAAGAACCTCCACTCACTTCCAGAGACCACTGTGATCCTCATCCATTGACTGATCAAGACCAAACTTGGCAAGCATAACCCCCATGACGCCCTTTATGTCCTGGTAAGGTTTGGGGGATGATGGGCAATGGATGATGGGATTTGTAGTACTTTCAAACCCTTCGGTTCCCACAGACCACTGTGGTCCCCAACAAAGACTGATAAAGACCAAACTTGGCACACAGAGCCCCCATCACCCACTCTACGTCCTATTACAGTTTGGATGATGGCGGACCATGGATGATGGGACTTGAAGTATCCCCACTCACTTCCAGAGACTGCTGCAATCCTCATGGCCATCCATCCTCTGATTAAAAGCTTTGGTCAGCCCTCTTTGGTCAGCCCTCTTCACTTGGAATCACACGGCGTCCAATTCTGGGCACCACAATTAAAGAGAAATATGGACTCTAAGCTGGAAGGAGTCCAGAGGAAGAGGGCATCTAAAAAGATCAAAGTCTTGGAGACCAAGAATCCCTATGAAGAGGGAGTCGTCAGGAGAGAATGCCTCTAGACCATGGCCATGTAGCCCATCTTAAAGAACCTTCAGAAGAGAAGGTTGAGAGGAGACATGAGAAGATCCATGTCTCAATATGTCAAAGGGTGTCCTAAGGAAGAGGCTTCATTTCTGCTGCCCTGGAGACTAGGACTCAATGGAGCCATGGGTTCAAATGACAGGAGAGGAGATTCCACCAGAACATTAGGAAGAACTTCCTGACCATAAGAAGGGCTGTTCAGCAGTGGAACTCTCTGCTTGGGGTCTGGTGGAAGCTCCTTCCCTGGAGGCTTTTAATCAGAGGATGGATGGCCATCTGTCAGGGGGGATTTGCTTGTGCTTTTCCAACATGGCAGGGGCTTGGACTAGATGGCCTCTGGGGTCTATTATTCTATGATTCTAAGTCCAAAAAAATCTTCAGGGGGCGAAGTTTTCCCATGTCTAGTCCAAATTGAAGGAAGTCAAAATGTTGACATGCAAGGCCTTCATCCCTAGCGTGTGTCCCCACTTAAGACTAGAAATGAGGAGACCTTTAAGATTAATTTGAATGCAATTTTGTTGCTACTAGGGGATTACAACAGGCTTTTTCTAAGTAACAGGGAGGATCAGAGCCTTTTCTGTTACAGCTGCCACAAGTTAATTGGGTGCGTTATCTGCTTCAGCATATAACAAGGCACTAGGCTTGCAAGCTTTGAGATTTGCATTTGGTTTAGCTTGATGACTCATTTGAGCTGAAAAAACCATTGCTGGGAGCGGTTATGCAGCATCCTGAAGCTGAAGACTGAGGCTCTTTGGAGTGGCAAGGAAACTGCTTGATAACTAAGTAGAGAGGCTGCATTATTTTGTGATGTGTTTCCATGTCATCATGTACAGAAGAAGACTCACCAGTGATATTGTTTGTTGTATATTGGTGAGAACAATTCTTCGGTTTTTGCTTTGTGTTTTTGACCTACAATGAATAGAACTAAATTTCGTGTCAATTCGTCCAGTGGTTTTTGAGTTGTGTTAATCCCATCTCATCTTGTTGTTTCAAATAATAATAATAATAATAATAATAATAATAATAATAATAATAAGCACAGCAGACAAAGAATGTCGCCATTCCAGGTGACAGTCACATTAAGAAAAATATTACGAAATCCAGCAGAGAGATCTCGTTTGCTGTGACATACTGTGGTTTTGTGTCAGAATAATAATTCTAATAATAATAATAATAATAATAATAATAATAATAATAATAATAATTGTATTCCTCCCTATCTCCCCAAGGGGATTCAGACTATGTGTATAAGGTGTCTATGATGTATACATGGATGTCATGTTCAGATGTTCAGACATGGGTCCCATCTCCAAAGTATTGCATGATGGATATGCAAGTATTCCAAAATAGAAACCATTGAACTCTTTAGCTCCCAAGTGTTTGGGATAAGGGATACCCAACTTGTACTACTTTTCTGTGTTACTCAATGGTTGCACTCTCTCCCTTAATGTCCTTCCCTGTCGTCTTACCTTCAGCCATCTTCTGGAGATCTTTGAAGATCCTCAAATGGTGGGCCAGGTCCGTGGCCAGAATAATGTCTCTCATGAGGTCCAGCATCCTTTGGTAATCCTATGGGACCAAGGAGACACCGTGTTACCATATGGTGCAGACATTGCTGGAGTAAAATAAGAATATATGATTCAGCCATTTGCCGATCTGTTTTACTGAGCCTGACCAGCTGCATACACACACACACACAAACAAACAAACATACAATCATCCATACATGGAGGCTCCTTCTTTGGAAGCTTTTAAACAGAGGCTGGATGGCCATCTGTCAGGGGTTGGACTGGATGGCCCATGAGGTCTCTTCCAACTCTTTGATTCTATGATTCTATATATACTAGCCATCCCCTGCCACGTATTGCTGTGGCTCAGTCTGTGTATAACTGTTTTATGTGTGTATATGTGTGAGCTTCCGGCCATTGTGTAGCTTGCTGTTGACTTTTGCAGCCCGACAGGCAGTTGCATCTGTCAAGTAGGAAATTTAGGTACCACTTATGTGGGGAAGCTAATTTAACTAATTTACAATTCCATAAAAATCTCCAGCAATCATGCAAAAAGAATGAGGAGGAGTACTCCATCATTGTCACAAATGGATGGTGAAGCAACAGCTCCCCTGGTGGTCAGAATACCCTCATGAAAGCTGGAATGTTAAATAGCCTCTGTGTGTCTGTCTATATATGTTGTGTGTCTATGGCATTGAATGTTTGCCATGTATATGTACATTGTAATCCACCCTGAGTCCTCTGCGGGGTGATAAGGGCGGAATATAAATACTGTAAATAAATACATAAATAAATAATGGGTCCCAAACCAATGTTTCTCCCCAACCTGCTCAAGAAAACTGACATGGTCTCTCCAAGACTCACCTTCCGGGAGAAATGATCAAAGATATTACATCCGTGGGTGTTCAAGATGGCGATCGCTTGAGCGAAATGGTGTCTCTGCATAAAAACAGAAACAAAAGGTTATTGTTGGTGAGCGGGATCTGGGGTTTCCAACGACTCCAGATTGTGGCACATTGTATTAGCGAAGGATAGCAACGCAGGCATACCGAACCTGTGCAACAAGGTCGATTAGATAGGCAGTCCCCAAGTTACAAACATCTGACTTACAAATGACTCACAGTTAAGAACGGGGCTGAGACAATAAGAAGTGAGAGAAATCTATTCCTCGGAAGTTCAATCCACTCCTGGAAGAATTATTACCATGGGGAAAAGGGGTCTCCACTGAAGCTTTCTCTCCAGTCCTTGTTTCTACAACAAGCCACAAAATCCGATTCTCACAGGGACAGAAAGAGAGGTGGAATCTTCTGAACAGGGGGACAGTCAGCAAAAGAAACACCACAGAATGTTCACCCTTCCCTATACTATATTATTCATTTCTTTTGTTTGTACCTTAGTCTTTTATATAGCCTTTATCTTATTCACAGCTTTGAAAGGGTTGAACAGAAGCTGTCTGAAGCTTTAGGTGCTCTTACTGCCTATTGCAGGGAAAACCAGCTGATTCCGAATCCATCTAAAATGCAGACGTGTGCTTTTCACCAGGACTGTGGCACAGCTGGCTGGGTGCCTTCCAAGTTGTCCAGTTTTCTGTGTGCCCAGGAGGGAGTCTCTCATTTGGTACCAGCCACTTATTGTGGTTCTGGGTTTTAGCCTGCCACTTTTGGGCTCTCGCTTGCTGAGGTGTGCCAGAAAGTATCTCTGTTGATCTTAGTGTCAGGAGTCAATTTCTCACGGCATGAAGACATTACAAATTCCCTCTGTGACATCCTGACTGAATCAATTCTCTCTCTGTGACATTCTGAAACCAGGAGAGGGTGCTGGAAACCTTGTACTGGAACTTGTGAAGCAACAAGTTCTAATAAGGAAACTGTGAAGAGAGGGGGGGATGGCAGGAAAGGTGTATAAAAGGAAGTGGTGGTGGGGAAAAGTCAGTAGTGTCTTTCTTTGCTGTAGAGATACAAGCAATATATCCATTCCAAAGCAAAAACGGTTTGTGAGTGGTTATTTAATATTGCTACATAGATCCTATAGTCTTACATTATGCAGTTGTTGTTAAGTACACTTGTTAAGCAGTTATCATTAGCAAATATCACAGAAGTTATTAATATTAAGAAATGAGTCCACAACATGCGAGTGCGGAGGAGAGCAAACCATAGGCCACCTACTACAATGCAGCTTCTGGTCAAAGGACATTTGGTAGAACGTCAAGTTCCTTCACTTTGTTTGTGGTTTTTATACATAATAACTCAATTTGCTTCTGACACGATCTATAAATAAATAAAACCGATAACCATCCTGGGTCCCATCCCTTCCTTTTTTGCTTTAGTTCTTACCTCCATAACGGAGCCTTCGGAGCTGTACAAGGCAGCCAGGACTGATTTCTGGAAGAGAGAGTGAAGAAGCATCCCATGAGAAAGGTCACCACGTTCCAAGCAAACACAGGCAGTGGCATGGATGGGCAAAGACTGGATGGCATGGGATGCCCACAGGAAAGGGGACCCTCGTGTGCGGTTGGTGGGGGGAAGGGTGATCGAACAAGCTGGGTGAGACCTGTGCTTGCAAACAGCCCACGTGAAAGAGGTTTAGGAGTCTTTGTAGACCCCAAGCTGAACACAAGCCAACAGTGTGATGCAGCATCAACAAAGACAAATGCATCAAGAGGGGTCTAGTGTCTAGATTGAGGGAAGGCAAGCCATTGACCTCCTCTCTCCTCCATGCCTTTGGTGCTAGCTGTGCAACCATCAGCTCCATGATGCACTGACAACAGTGGCAATAGGGATATCATGAATATAGTAGTAGTAGTAGTAGTAGTAGTAAAAAAAAAAGGTAAAGGTTGTCCCCTGGCATTAAGTCCAGTCATGTCTGATTCTGGGGTGTGGTGCTCATCTCCATTTCTAAGCTGAAGAGCCGGCGTTGTCCATAGACACCTCCAAGGTCATGTGGCTGGCATGACTGCATGGAGCGCCATTACCTTCCCACCGCAGCAGTACCTAGTGATCTACTCAAATTTGCATGTTTTCAAACTGCTAGGTTGGCAGAAGCTAGGGCTGACAGCAGAAGTTCACACCGCTACCCAGAATCAAACGTGTGACCTTTCGGTCAGCAAGCTCAGCGCTTTAACCCACTGTGCCACTGGGGGCTCCCTAGTAGTAGTAGTAGCAATAATAATAATAATAATAATAATAATAATAATAATGATGATGATGATGTTTATTATACCCTGCTTTTTCTCTCTACAAAGGAGTTTTCTTGGGATGTTCTTGGGGTTTATCTACCCTGCAGGACTGAAGCAGTTTTGGTCCCAAGTTTGCTGCTACAGCTCCATAGTATAGAAGCCTGGGAAATGTCCTTGTGGTCCTTGTGGACAACAAGTTAAACATGAGCCAACAATGTGATGCTTTAAAAGCCAATGAGATTTTGGCCTGCATCAATAGGAGCATAGTTTGTACATCCAGGGAAGTCCTGCTCCCCATGCTCTATTCCGTCTTGGTTAGACCACACCTGGAATATTGTGTCCAATTCTGGGCACCACAATTGAAGGGAGATATTGACTCTAAGATGGAATGTGTCCAGAGGAGGGTGACTAAAATGATCAAGGGTCTGGAGAACAAGTCCTATGAGGAGCGGCTTAAAGAGCTGGCCATGTTTAGCTTGCAGAAGAGAGGCCTGAGGGGAGACATGATCAGGGCCATGTACAAATATGTGAGGGGAAGTCACAGGGAGGAGGGAGCAAGCTTGTTTTCTGCTGCCCTGGAGACTAGGACGTATTGGAGCCATGGCTTCAATTCCACCTGAACTTTAGGAAGATATTCCTGACTCTGAGAGAATGCAGTTCAGAAGTGGAACTCTCTACTGCAAAGTTTGGTGGAGAGTCCTTCTAGGGAGGCTTTTAAACAGAGGCTACATGGCCATCTGTTGGGGGCGGTTTGAACAATTGTCCTGCTTCTTGGCAGAATGGGGTTGGACTGGATGGCCCATGAGGTCCCTTCCAACTCAATGATTCTATGATTCTATGCAGTTTGGTTAGGCCAGTGGTTCTCAACCTGTGGGTCCCCCGATGTTTTGGCCTTCAACTCACAGAAATCCTAACAGCTGGTAAACTGGCTGGGATTTCTGGGAATTGTAGGCCAAAACATCTGGGGACCCACAGGTTGAGAACCACTGGGTTAGGCCCTAGCATTCTATGAAAGAGAAGGCAAAGACCAGTAGCCTGGTAGGAATTGTGGGAGCTGAAGTCCAAAACACCTGGAGGGAGGGCCGAAGATTGCCCGTGCCTGATCTAAATTGTGGAATAAACACAGCTGGACTCCCCTTTCTGTGCCATGGCTCCATGCTGCACAATCCTAAAAATTGTAGTTTTGGAAGGTCTTTCACCTTCTCTGCTCAACAGTATTGGTGCCTCACCAAATGACATCCCGGAGGACTCCCTAGCATTGACCCATGCCAGCTAAAGTGGTGCCAAACTGCATTCCTTCTCCTATATGGACACAACCTCAGTCGACCTCATGCATGTTGAGGGTTCAAAATAATAGATGTGATATCTCCCAACTGTTTGCATGTGTGAAGACAATTCTTCCTTAGCTATAGCAGGTACTTTTGATGGCATCTCCCATCATTCTCATTATTGACTAGCCTGGCTAGGGTGACTGCTTGAGCCTCAACTCCAAATGTTTTGGAAGGACTGTAAAATGGGAAGAGCCTTGCCTTCCATGTGCTTTTGATGGCATCTCCCATCGTTCTCATGATTGGCTAGCTTGGCTAGGGTGGCTGCTTGGACCTGAACTCCAGATGTTTTGGAAGGACTGCAAAATGGGAAGAGAACCACCTTCCAGGTGCTTTTGATGGTATCTCCCATCATTCACATGATTGGCTAGCCTGGTTAAGATGACTGCTTGGGTTTCAACTCCAAATGTTTTGTAAGGGCTGCAAAATGGGAAGAGCGTCGCCTTCCAGGTGTTTTTGATAGCATCTCCCATCATTCTTATGATTGGCCAGCCTGGCTAGGGTGACTGCTTGGCCCTGAACTCCAGATGTTTTGTAAGGGTTGCAAAATGGGAAGAGCATCACCTTCCAGGTGTTTTTGATAGCATCTCCCATCATTCTTATGATTGGCCAGCCTGGCTAGGGTGACTGCTTGGCCCTGAACTCCAAATGTTTTGGAAGAGCTGCAAAATGGGAAGAGTGTCGCCTTCCAGGTGTTTTTGATGGCATCTCCCATCATTTTCATGATTGTCTAGTTTGGCTAGGGTGACTGCTTGGGGCTGAACTCCAAATGTCTTGGAAAGGATGCAAAATGAGAAGAGTGTCACCTTCCAGGTGTTTTTGATGGCATCTCCCATCATTCTCATGATTGTCTAGCTTGGCTAGGGTGACTGCTTGGGGCTGAACTCCAAATGTCTTGGAAAGGCTGCAAAATGAGAAGAGTGTTGCCTTCCAGGTGTTTTTGATGGCATCTCCCATCATTCTCATCCTTGGCAAGGGGGCTGCTGGGACTTGCAGTCCAACAGTATCTGGAAGGACTGCAAAATGGGAATAGTGTATCCTTCCATGTGCTTTTGACGTCATCTCCCATCATTCTCATGATTGGCCAGCCTGGTTAGGGTGACTGCTTGGGCCTCAACTCCAAATGTTTTGGAAAGACTGCAAAATGGGAAGAGCGTCACCTTCCAGGTGTATTTGATGGTATCGTCCATTAAAAACAGGCTGGCTGGGGGGGATGCTGGGATGGGAAGTCCAATAGTGCAACGAGGTTAACGAGGAAACTTAATGTGTTCCAGATCTTGAATGGAGGGCCATCCCACTCCCCTCCCCGCTCCCCTTTGCTTTGCTGAGGACGGGTTTCTTCAAACCGTACCGAAGCGACCTGGAAGGAGTTATTGGTGCCCCGGTGGTCCAGGTCATGGCACATGCAGGAGATGAACAAGGCAAATATTTCGATGTCTCTGTCGAGAGAAAACAACAACAACAACAACACCCATGCACACGTGAACCATGTATGAACTGCAGGGCGGTCCGAGAGCTTGGAATGCCCCAAGCAGCTGGCGTTGGTGATGGCTGGTGAATCCGCTCTGGGTTTTAGTCCAAACTTGGAAGGAGCGATCCAAGGCTGATCACCAACCTGGCTTTGATAGCTCACCCACTTTGGATGTGGATCTAATCTTACTGGAGCTCTTGCTGGAAACAGCGACCTTCTTCAAGCCTCCACTAGCATATAATTCAGATTACTTCCTGTATTGCATGTGTGTATTGGTATGGAGTTTTCCTTAACTCTGTTGTGAGATGGGCTGCAGACCATGTGATCAGAACTGGGCTTGTTCAGGACTCAGACTCTATTTTAGAATGTATGCTTTTAGAAGTCAGTAGGAACAGAATGATGTACAGAAGCTATTAGACTTTCAGTGTAGACAGAGACAAGATTAGACTCTCAGAACAGAGAGAACTGTGTGTTGCTTCTGGGCACGAGGAGCTGGAGTTGAAAGAGGGAGCTCATCCACGCTCTCCCCAGATTTGAATCTGAAACCTGTCAGTCATCAGTCCTGCCAGCACAAGGGTTTAACCCACTGTACCACCGAGGGTTCCGATGCATTGACTGAATGGGATTGACTTATATGTGGAGGCAGCATTGAATTATTGATTCTAATGCCAATAACAAACCCCAGAAAGCCCTTAGACCAGGCATGGGCAAACTTTGGCCCTCCCCCAGGTGTTCTGGACTTCAACTCACACAACCACCTGGAGGGAAGTCTGAACTTTGCCCATGCCTACTGATGTTTTGGACTGAAGCCCTGAGAGGATTCACAGCTCTGCCGTTGTGGGCGACGCCAGCCGCCGTGGGTAGTGAACCATGGAGGTGGTGGTGCTCCTCGCAAAGAAATACAACAAGACCCGCAGGAGTGGGATATGCCAATGGAGGGAGGTGCTTGCCAGCCCAGGGTGGGTGGTGGGGTAAAAAGGGGGATTCAAGGATGGCATCATACAGCCCCCTTTCCTATAACATGTCAATTGATCCTTTCTTTCTCATACCATAAGTATGCATACCATCGAAATCTTAAATTGTTCCCTTCTAAGTTAAGTAATGTGCAATTTCCTATTCTAATCCATTTCTTTCTCCAGCTAAAGTCTGCCACTTCATAGTAATACCTAAGATCTGGGAGCACTAAGCCCCTTTTGTCTTTAGCATAAATTAAGTATGCAATTTTAGCTTTCTTCCCATTCCATATGAATTGGACTAAATCCCTCTTCCATGGTTCAAAGACCTTCATCCCTTAATTACTTGCAGACCATCGTTTTATTATTGCTGTTCTCCTCATCCAAGTTAGCTGGATTCTTTGCCACCTTTCCAGGTCTTTTTTTTTAACCTCTTTCCATGCTTTTTCATAATTATTTTGATATACATTGCTATTTTTACTAGTAACCCATAATCCTAAATATTTTAATTTTTTTACTTTTCTTTTTCTCTTTCCCCATAGTAAATCAATACTTTTTAACAAATTCCCAATGAATGTTATCAAAAGCTTTCTCAGTATCTAAAAAGAATACAGTGTTCCCTCGCTACTTCGCAGTTTACTTTTTGCGGACTCGCTTTTTAGTGGGCTTTTGTCTCTCAGTTTATGAATGGTTGCCACTGCCCAGAGCAGAATTCTAATCTAATTTTCTTTTTCTCTTTATTTATTTTGAATCCTGCCACAGATCCACATCTATCAGTGGTTTTAAATACTCCTTGTTGTGTCTTCTTTGGTACACACATCATGTTATCGGCATAAGTCTTAACTTCAAATTCTTGTTCTTTTATTTTCACCCCTTTAAAATCACTGTCTTCCCTAATCCTAATATTTAGTACTTTCATATGAACAATAGAGGTGGCAGTGAACAACCTTGTCTTGTTCCTTTTTGCATTGATATGTAATTTGACATTTGACCAATTATCCTTAATTTAACTTTTTGTTTTGAATATATAGCAGCAACCATCCTTTTAAATTGCTGACCCACCCCATAGTAAATCAATACTTTTTAAACAAACCCCAATGAATGTGATCAAAAGTTTTCTCAGCATCTAAAAAGAGTACAGTGTTCCCTCGCTACTTCACGGTTCGCTTTTTGCGGACTCTCTTTTTAGCGGGCTTTTGCCTCTCAGTTTATGAATGGTTGCCGTTGCCCAGAGCGGCATTCTAGTCTACTTTTCTTTTTATCTTTATTTATTTTGAATCCTGCTACAGATCCATATCTATCAATTATTTTAAATACTCCTTGTTGCATCTTCTATGGTACACACCATGTCATCGGCATAAGCCTTAACTTTAAATTCTTGTTCTTTTATTTTCACCCCTTTAAAATCACTGTCTTCCCTAATCTTAATATTTAATACTTCCATATGAACAATAGAGGTGGCAGTGAACAACCTTGTCTTGTTCCTTTTTATATTGATATGTCATTTGACATTTGACAATTTATCCTTAATTTAGCTTTTTGTTTTGAATAGATAGTGGCAACCATCCTTTTATATTGTTGACCCACCTCATAGTAAATCAATACTTTTTTAACGAATTCCCAAAGAATGTTATCAAAAGCTTTCTCAGCATCTAAAAAGAATACAGTGTTCCCTCACAACTTCGTGGTTTGTTTTTTGTGGACTCGCTTTTTAGCGGGTTTTTGCCTCTCAGTTTATGAATGGTTGCCACTGCCCACTGTATTCTACTTTTATTTTCTCTTTATTTATTTTGAATCCTGCCACAGATCCACATCTATCAATGGTTTTAAATACTCCTTGTTGCATCTTCTATGGTACATCTTCCCTAATCCTAATAGTTAATACTTGTATATGAACAACAGAGGTGACAGTGGACAACCTTGTCTTGTTCCTTTTTGTATTGATATGTAATTTGACATTTGGCCATTTATCCTTAATCTACCTTTTTGTTTTGAATAGATAGCGGCAACCATCCTTTTTGATTGTTGTAAATCAATACTTTTTAACGAATTCTCAATGAATGTTATCAAAAGCTTTCTCAGTATCTAAAAAGAATACAGTGTTCCCTCGCTTTTTGCGGACTTGTTGTTTTGCGGGTTTTCACCTCTCAGTTTATGAATGGTTGCCGTTGCCCACCTCCTGGCAATGAAGGAGTATGGAAGGGGGTTTCACCCTCCCCCTCAGGAAAGAGGCAGCCAATCAAGGGGGATTGCAAAGCAAAGCAGAGATAGCTAGCCAAAAAAAGGTGTGTGGTTCTTTTAAATCTCTCCTCGCTTCTGCCTCACCCTTGGGACTCAATATAAATCTATAGCGTCCCTACTTCACGGATTTTCACTTTTTGCAGGTGGTCCTGGAACATAACACCCGCGATAAGTGAGGGAACACTGTAACATCTTCTCTGCTGGGGTCTTGTTCAGCCACCTCTAGTATATTAAAAATCATTGATTTTGCTATATTCCCTGGAAGAAACCCTACCTAATCTTCATGTATTTTTTTTGGCTAGGATTGTTTTTAATCTATACAGCCCCTTTTCCGATGCCCACACCTTCGAGATTCAGAGCTTGGAAGCTCATCCCAAAAGAAGGAAATGCCCAGGTCGATGTGCTGGTTCCCGATGCCCACAATCTCATGGCAAAGCAGGAAGGGATCTCTTTCCCCGCCCTCCAATTCTGTGCATGACATTTATTGGGAGTGGGTTCCTCTTTTAGGGGAAAGGGGGGCACGCATGCAGAGTAACCCTACAGTCAAGCGGGCCTCCACCTACTCCAAGTAGTTGACCAGCTCCAGGTTTTTGTAGAGCAAGTAGCAGAAGTGGGAGACGGAGAAGGCGTGCATCCAGTTGTGGTACGGAGGGTCTCGGTAGCCCTTCTTCACCATCAGGCAGAACCTGGAGAGAAAAGACAGGATTCGGTAAAAAATGGTCATTTCACTATACTTAGAGAGGGATCAGTGGTTGGAGATCATGATTTAAGGAGCAAAGTATAAAGCAAAAAATAAAGCAAGGTATAAATAAATAAATAAATAAATATTATTATTATTATTATTATTATTACACGATGTGACAAAGTTTGAAAAAATTCTGTGCCTGGTTTGAAAGTGTTATTTCCTGTTTAATTGTGTGGTCCTTGAATTTGAAAGTAGTTGTTATCCTCTGTAAACCTTGTTTTTAATACGTGGGGTTGCCCTTGAAGACGGCCCGGAAGCTTCAATTGGTCCAACGCGCGGCAGCCATGTTACTAACAGGAGCGGGACGCAGGGAGCATACAACGCCCTTGTTGTACCAGCTCCACTGGCTGCCGATTTGCTACCGGGCTCAATTCAAGGTGCTGGTGTTGGCCTATAAAGCCCTAAACGGTTCCGGCCCAAGATACCTATCTGACCGCATCTCGGCCTATGAGCCCACAAGGACTTTGAGATCGTCCGGGGAGGCCCTGCTCTCGATCCCGCCTGCTTCACAGGCACGGCTGGCGGGGACGAGAGATAGGGCCTTCTCGGTGGTGGCTCCTCGGCTGTGGAACACCCTTCCCATGGACATCAGACTAGCTCCCTCCCTGATGATATTCCGCAGGAAATTAAAGACTTGGCTGTTCAAGAAGGCGTTCGAACAAGAAGTGCAATAATTGATAATGACGACAGGAATGGAACAACGGAAAATGACACTGGATTGTGGTTTAAACGATGAGATGTCGAGAATGGCTTTTTGTATTATTGATATTGTTGATGTTTTGATGATGATGCCTTTGGTTATTGCTACACTGATATTTTAGATTGTGTCTTGAATTGTGATCCTTGTCTTTTCTATGTTGTACACCTCCGGGCTGAGAACAGCGGTATATAAGCAAAGTAAATAAATAAATAAATTGAATTGAATTGGTTGAGACTCGATGTTGAGATATTCATTGAAAAACTAGAACAAAATGTGCTGCAGCGTGTCCCTCCTGCAAAAACAAAGTTGTTGTTGTTGGAGGGGGAGGACAAGCAGCGGAGGCAGCACAGGGTCCCCTCACCTGGGGGCCCCTGTGCCACCTCCACCACTTGTCCTTCCCCTCCATCGCCAGCTGGCTTCGGAGCCTCACCTCCAGCTCCGCTGCCGGGTTGACCCGAATATAAGCCGAGGGAGGATCTCGGCTTATAATTGATATTAGGGCTGGGCAACCACGGAAAAATTTGTTTCTAAACTCGATTCGTTTTTAGGGGGTTTTTGCATTTCGTTTTTTAAAAGAATTCCGAAATTTTTCTTTAAAAAAGTTCGATATTTACGAAATTTCGGAAATTACGAAACAATTTCGAAACAATAACGAATCGATTCGTTAATGGCGGACGCGATTGCGCAATATGCTAAAAACCCTCCAAATGGGACAGGGGGAACTTCTGAAGCTTCCCTCTCCCTCTGTTGTTGACTGTTGGTGTGATAATTTATTTTTTATCACTGATAAAACAAACAACAACTATAAAACTTGCACCAGACATACGGAAATAATAACGAAACAATTTCGAAACAATTACGAAACAATTACGAAATAAATTTTAAAAATTTGTTTCGATTTTTAGTTGCTCCTGAATGGTTCAATATCGGATCGTAAGCCACTTTAAATACGAATTATTAACGAATTACGAAATTAATGCACAAAACCGTCCAGCCCTAATTGATATGGTAAATTGGACCAAAATTGGAACATATACTGTTCAGCCGGCAGCCATTTTGAAGAGGGGGCAGGGCAAACGGAGCTGCCGTCACGACCCCCAGAAAATGGCCCAACGACCCCCCTGGGGGTTGCAACCCCCAGGTTGAGAACCGCTGTCATAGAGGATGGCAGCAGCTTCCTCTGGATTTGAGCACAACCTTCAAGGAGCAGAAAAGCTGGACGCTGACACAACATACCTTCCTTCTATCTGTTTCTGCCCTTGTCTGTCCAAACGACATTGAGTCCCCTTGGGGAGAGAGGGCGGAATATAAATAAAGCGTTGTTATTTTGTAGTTTGGCAAGACAGCAGAAAACTGTGTGAAACTACAGCTCCCAAGATTTCAGAGCAGTGAACCCAATCTATTCACACCTTTGAGTAAGGAAGAAGCACCTACCGGACAAGGGTTTGGCGGTCGATTTTGTAGCTGCTGATGAAGTTCATGTCCTGCAACATGCTCAGAATGGCCTGGAGAAGAAAGGAAAGAAAACGAGATGGAAATCCGGGTTGCAAAGCGGAAAAGGGCAATCAAACAGTTCACTGGCTTGACATTCCTGAGTTAATGGAAAAGAGATAAAGTCCCAATCTATCTATCTTTGTATATAATAAAAGTCAGTGTTTGTATGCGGAGGGAGGGAGGGCAGTGTATGTGGCAGCTTTCTGATTGGCTGCCACTTTCACAAGCCACTGTGACTGCTACGAATGGTGAAACTGGACTAAACTTGGCACACATAACCCCCATGACACATTTTACATCCTGGTGTGGTTTGGGGGAGTTGGACCACAGATTATGGGATTTGTAGTACTTTCAAACACTTTGGTTCCCAGGGACCACTATAGCCCCCAACAAAGCCCAATGAAGATGAAACTTGGCACACAGAGCCCCCATGACCCACTCTACATCCTACTGCAGTTTGGAGGAGGGAGGACCATGGATGATGGGACTTGAAGTATCTCCACTCACTTCCCGAGACCGCTGCGACCCTTACCCAATGACTGATCAAGACCAAATTTGGCACTCATAACCCCCATGACCACCTTTACATCCTGGTGAGGTTTGGGGGAGGACAGACAATGGATGATGGGATTTGTAGTACTTTCAAACCCTGCGGATCCCACAAACCACTGCAGCCCCCCAACAAAGGCTGATAAAGACCAAACTTGGCACACAGAATCCCCATGACCCACTCTACATCCTACTGCAGTTTGGAGGAGGGTGGACCATGGATGATGGGACCTCCACTCACTTCCGGAGACCACTGCGACCCACATTCAATGACTGATGAAGACCAAACTTGGCACACAGAGAACCCATGACCCACTCTACATCCTGGTGCGATTTGGAGGGGGTTGGACCATGGATGATGGGACTTGCAGTACCTTCACTAACTTCCTGATACCACTGTGAGCCACAAAAATAACTGATAAAGAACAACCTTGGCACACAATGCCTTTCTCAAATAACCCGGGCACCGCTGGGTCCCCAAGCTTGTAAAACATAAAAATTGGATCAAACTGTGTTGAAATCAGAATATGGTTATATCTAACTTTTACTTTCCAAACAAAGAAACAAAAATGCATAGTGGAGTCTTGCTGCAATCGTCTTGTAATGTGCTGTGGCTGAGATGTTCTGTGATGATGAGGATGATGGGATTCAGATTCCTGGCTCTTTTTCTGTGCCTCAGATCTCTGGGCCTGTGGCTCCCACAGACAGTGCAGAGTCAACATCAACACAGTGGTTCTCAGGAGAAAAGAATTTTAACGAAGGAGATAGCAAACAGGAAGCATTTGCCTCCTTCCCACGCTGATACTGAAAGTACTGAAAGTCTTGCTAGTGACCTGATCAAGCTCGTCTTGATCTGCGGGTCCGGCGGAGTTCTCGCCGAGCCGGCAGACGAGAAGCCAGCTCGGTGAAAGGTCATCGCAATGATTTCATGTAATGTTTTCATGTTAGAAAGGTATTTAGGCTTCTTGCAAACCAAGGGAAAGTGTCAGTTCAACGTAGCTTATTAGCCTGGAATCTTCATGGAATAATCTCAGCCTGGAAAGCAGTACGCTTGGGATTTCTTGCATTGTGATTCATGGGCCAATTGTTTCATTGCTTGTACCTGGGACTCGGGTTTGAACTTTGCCAATAGGATTGTGTCTCTTGCTTTTACCTGAAGATCTTTGGAACTATATTCTGCATTTAACCTTAATCTTTGGAACTTTGCAATGCTTACTCTTTATTTTGACTTGGATTTTTTCCTCAATAAACTATAAAACTACAGCTCTTGTGTGGTGGTGTTTGGAAGCAAGGTGAAGCTTACTCTGAGTTGCAACTTAATGTATTAACTTGAAATTCATGGAATTTCAACCAATAGTGATTCCAGCTCCCAGGAATGACTTGTTGGATGTTTCAAGGACAGAGAACAACACTTTGAGTCTTGTTTGAGAGCGGAAAGCAGGGGAACAACAACAACGACAACCACAATACTCACCATAGATGTGTCGTCATCAGGAAGGGAACGTGGAGTGTACGTGAATTTGGCAAAGTCTGTGTCGATGTTCGCCACGGGCAAAATGTTCTCGTTGAGAAGCTTCGTGTATTCATCGTCGGAGACCTGGAAGAGAATAAGCAATGAAGAATCTCTTCTTCTTCTTCCTTAATTACAATCTCAGAGGGACATACAAGTAGGCTAATATGGTCACACAATGCAATTAAATGATTAAGGTAAAGGTTTTCCCCTGATATTAAGTCCACTCGTGTCCAACTCTGGGGCAATGAAACAGGTTCAAGCTTCTTAAATTTCATTTACAGTACTTTTTTTGGACTTCTAAGCCATTGAGGCTCCTTCTTTGGAGGCTTTTAAACGAGGCTGGATGGGAGTCCTTTGAATGCGTTCGTCGGCAGAATGGGGTTGGACTGGATGGCCCACCAGGTCTCTTCCAATGCTAGGATTCTTCATCTCTTCCTCTTTCCCGCTCTTTTCCCTTCCTCCTTTCCTTTCATTTCCATTCCCTTCCCTTCCTTGTTCTCTCTCCCTTTCCTTCTCTCTTTGTCTTTATATCTCTCTTTTTTTTCCTTCCTTTTTCTCCTTTTCCTTCTTCCCCTTGCCTCCTTTCTAGTTCTCTTCTTTTTCTCTTTCTTTCTTTCTTTCTTTCTTTCTTTCTTTCTTTCTTTCTTTCTTTCTTTCTTTCTTCCCTCCTTTCTTTCTCCTCTCATTCCTCCCTCTTTCCCTCTCTTTTTCCTCCCTTCCCTTTCTTCCTTCCTCTTTCTTTCTTTCTTTCTTTCTTTCTTTCTTTCTCCTCTCATTCCTCCTTCTTTCCCTCGCTTTTTCCTCCCTTCCCTTTCCCCTTCCTTTCCTCTTTCCTTCCTTCCTTTCTTTTTCCTTTCTTTCTTTCCTTTCTTCCTCCTTTCCTTTCTTTCTCCCTCCTTTTCTTTCTTTCTTTCTTTCTTTCTTTCTTTCTTTCTTCTTCCTTTCTTTCTTCCCTCTTTCTTTCTCCTCCCTTTTTTCTTTCTTTCATTCATTCATTCATTCATTCATTCTTTCCTCCTTTCTTTCTCCCCCTCCCTCCCTCTTCCTTCCTTCCTTCCTTCCTTCCTTCCTGAGTGGGCTGGCAGAGGTCTCTCCTTTGGACTCTCTTCTTCCAGTCAACTCAAATTTTGCTAGGAAGTGCCTTTCATTTGCATTTCCCCCAACTTTTTCACAGCCCCCCCCCCCCCCACATCTCAGAAAATGTGGGGGCTGTCTGTTATTTAACTTTTGAAGCAACTCCTTCTTGCCTTGGAGAAGGCAATGCACCCAAATGCTGCCTGGAGGCTCCTTTTGGATGGAGGAATACGAAGGCATCAGTGTATGTTTTTCTTTCGGACGTGGTCAGTGCTTACCTTCATGTGGTACATCATCATCTCATTAGCCAGGTGACTCCGGTATTGGGCCTCCCCAACCTTCTTGTAGAGCAGGGACTGGAGGGAGCAGAGGAGAGACAAAGACCAAGTTTAGAGTTGGCCAAAAAGCAGCAAAGAGACAACATACAATGAACAGGCAGAGAAACAGATCTATTAGATAGGTAGATAGATAGGTAGGTAGATAGATAGATAGGTAGGTAGGTTGATAGGTAGGTAGATAGGTAGGTAGATAGGTAGGTAGATAGGTAGATAGATAGATAGATAGTAGAGAGAGTGTGAGATAGATAGATAGATAGATAGATAGGTAGGTAGGTAGGTAGGTAGGTAGGTAGGTAGATAGATAGATAGATAGATAGATAGATAGATAGATAGATAGGTAGGTATATAGATAGATAGATAGATAGATAGATAGATAGATAGATAGATAGATAGGTAGAGATAGATAGACAGATAGACAGATAGATGAGATAGATAGATAGATAGATAGATAGATAGATAGATAGATAGATAGATAATTGATAGATAGGATAGATAGGTAGATAGATAGATAGATAAGTAGATAGATAGATAGATAGATAGATAGATAGATAGATAGATAGGTAGATAGGTAGATAGATAGATAGATAGATAGATAGATAGATAGATAGATAGATAGAGCCATATTCTAGAAGCATTCATTTCATCTGCATCTATGGCAGACATCCTCAGAGGTTGTGAGGCCAACAAAGCGAATCCTCTCTCAACAAAGGATTCCACCAGGCAGTAACAAGCCACACCTAAAAACTGTCAGGCCATCAAATGCTAATCAAGGTGGCCAATTGAGACATTCACACCTACCTCCAACAGACAAGAGTTCTTTCTCCCACCCTGGGCTTTCCACGGGTATATAAACTCAATTTTCCTAGTTTGCAACGGACCTCACAACCTCTGAGGATGCCTGCCACAGATGTAGGTGAAATGTCAGGAGAGAATGCTTCTGGAACATGACCAGACAGCCTGAAAAACCTACAAGAACCCAGTGATTCCAACCATGAAAGCCTTTAACAACAGATAGATAGATAGATAGATAGATAGATAGATAGATAGATAGATGATAATTATAAAATAGAGACGGCAGAATGATAGCTAGATCATAGCATAGATGATTAGATTAGATAGATAAAAGGCGAAGACAGATACATTGACTGATTAGATAAAACAGATGACAGATACATTTATAGATCACTAAAAGATATTGATAATATATAGATTAGATAGATGATAGGTATAAGTAGATAGATTAAATTAGATCGCTGATAGGTAAATTGATAGACACAGATAGATAAGTTAATATAAGTAGAAAAAGGATAGAAAATAGATAGATAAATAAGATATAGAAATATAGATTAAATAAGACAATCACTAGATAGAAAGATAAATGGATTGACAGATAGATATATACATTATATAGACAATAGGAGATATCGATTAGAATAGATAGATACATTGATTGATAGATAGATAACAGTAAAAAGATAGAAGATAAATAGAATGGATAGAATAGATAATATAGATAATATTATAGGTATAGGAAAAATAGATTAAATTGACTAAATGATAGATGGTTGGATGGATAAGATTTAGATAGACGATAGGAGATATCGATTAGAATAGATAGATACATTGATTGATAGATAGATAGATAATAGAAAAATATAGGCTAGAAAAGAAATAGATAGAAGAATGACTAGTAGGCTTGGGCAATCCATGGTTCTAAATGGTTCTAAAGTACTTACAAAACTAAAGTTCTGGTGGTGAAAATTTCAGAACTCTAACAAAACTCTCAAAATTTCATAATAAATGGCAGTTCCTAATTGGTTCTGTCATTAAAATCACCAATAATGAAATAATAATTAAATTTTGAAAGTTTTGTTAGAGTTCTGAAATTTTCACCACCAGAAATTTTCACAACCATTTAGAACCATGGATTGCCCAAGCCTAATGACTAGATAGAACATATAATATTATAAGTATATAAAATAGATTAAATTAATTAGATGGTTGGGTGGATAAGATGGATGGATGGATGAATAAGATAGATGGATAGCATAGATATGATAGATAGAATAGATAATATTAGATAGGTATAGAAAATAGATTAAATTAGGTAGTTGACAGATAGATGGATGGATGGATAAGATAGATAGATGGATGGGTGGACAGGTAGAAGAATAGATAGAATAGATAGTATAGAAAAATAGATTAAATTTGGTAGATGATAGATGGTTGGATGGATGGATGGATGAATGGATGGAGAGAGATAGATAGATAGATAGATAATAGATAGAAAAAAGATAGAAGAATGAATAGATAGAATAGATAATATTATAGGTATAGAAAAATAAATTAACTAGATGGTTGGTTGGATAAGATGGATGGATAGACAAATTGATTGATGGATAGAATAGATAGACAGAATAGATAATATTAGATAGGTATAGTAAATTGATTAAATTAGGTAGATGATAGATGGATGGATGGATGGATGCATGGATAAGATAGATAGATGGACGGACAGGCAGAAGAATAGATAGACAGAATAGATAGTACAGAAAAATATATCAAATTTGATAGATGATAGATGGTTGTATGTATATATGTATGTATGTATGGATTGATGGATAAGATGGATAGATGGATGGATGGATGGATGGATGGAGAGACAGACAGACAGACAGACAGATAGAAAAAAGATAGGATAGAAGACTGAATAGATATAATAGATAATATTATAGGTTTAGAAAAATAGATTAAATTAACTAGATGGTTGGATGGATAAGATGGATGGATGGATAGATGAATTGATGGATGGATAGAATAGATAGACAGAATAGATAATATTAGATAGGTATAGAAAATTGATTAAATTAGGTAGATGATAGATGGATGGATGGATGGATGGATGGATGGATGAGATAGATGGATAGATGGGTGGACAGATAGAAGAATAGATAGATAGAATAGATAGTATAGAAAAATATATCAAATTTGGTAGATGATAGATGGTTGGTTGGTTGGTTGGTTGGTTGGATAAGATGGATAGATGGATGGATGGATGGATGGATGGATGGAGAGATAGATAGATAGATAGATAGATAGATAGGTAGATAGATAGATAGATAGATAGATAGATAGATAGATAGATAGATAGATAGATAGATAAAAAATATAGGATAGAAGATAAACAGATAGAAGAATGAATAGATAGAATAGATAATATTATAGGTATAGAAAAATAGATTAAATTAATTAGATGGTTGGATGGATAAGATGGATGGATGATGAATTGATGGATGGATAGAATCGATAGAATAGATAATATTAGATAGGTATAGACAATTGATTAAATTAGGTAGATGATGGATGGATGGATGGATGGATGGATAAGATAGATGGATAGATGGTTGGATGGATAAGATGGATGGATGATGAATTGATGGATGGATTGAATAGATAGAATAGATAATATTAGATAGGTATAGACAATTGATTAAATTAGGTAGATGATGGATGGATGGATGGATGGATGGATGGATGGATAAGATAGATGGATAGATGGATGGACAGATAGAAGAATAGATAGATAGAATAGATAGTATAGAAAAATAGATTAAATTTGGTAGATGATAGATGGTTGGATGGATGGATAAGATGGATAGATAGATAGATAGATAGATAGATAGATAGATAGATAGATAGATAGGAGCATCTCACATGGGCAATGCTGATACCACAGTAGATGGAGAATGCAGTGGCCAGGTCCTCATCAAACTTGCTGAACCAGGGGCCATTGATTTTGTTGACCAGTTCAGCCACTCCGATGACCTCTGGAAGAAGTGAAGAGAAGACCATGAATGGTGGGAGAAAGAAAGGGGACAGCAACCACAGAGGCTTGGTCCATCTCATTCAAGAGGTTCTAGGCTGCATTAGGAGGACGTGGATAGAGTCCAGATTGAGGGAAGTCGTCACCCCACTCTCTTCTGCTTTGGCCAGACCTTTTCACCTGGAGTAAATAACCCTGTGTTCAGTTCAAAGCAATTCAAGGAGAAGATGGACAAGATGGACGATGTCCAAAATGGTCCATGGTCTGGAAACCATAAAACTCTATGAGAAGTTGCTTGGAGGTGTTTGGCTTGGAGAAGAGAAGGTCAAGAGGGAAAATCCTTATGTTTTGTGGAGGCCAAAATGCAATAACCAGGATTTCACTTTTCAACCAATTCCACTTTCTGACAGCACTCTGGTCCCTCATTTGTCAAGTTCGTTGGATGCTCCCTATACTTCAATTTTCCTTCCAATCCTTAAGGAATAGCGGGTAAAAACTGGGGACAAATTTCTTCCTTCTTTATTATCCTTCATAGGATAATAACAAAAACCCCTTTCTTTCCATCATTTAGGAAGACACAATCCAATCCTTCCTGACAGATGGCCATCCAGGCACTGCTTAAAATTCTCCAATGAAAGAGACTCCGATACGGGTTTCAGGTTTCCAAGGTATTAGGAAATCCATTTTTTAAAGCCAGAACATGGTTTATAATAATCTACTATGAGGGTTGAATGAAAAGTAATGCCTCCACCTTCGTTACTTGGGTTTGGATGGGAATATTTTAATAAATTAAATGCAGAAATAATCCTTAGAATGTGCTCTTTAACGACCACTATTCACTTTTCCACATAATCACCAGACAATTGGAGAAGCCTCACCAAGTTTCCTCTTTCCTCAATGGCTGTGAATGCCGGAGCAAACCACAACCCCAGTTCAGATGGCCTATGTTTGAAGACTCAGGATCTTCCTTTGGTGCCAAAAGAACCAGTTTGAAGGCGCTTGAGACTTCCAACGTTGTTCAGGTTGGTCTGAACATGAAGCACAAGTCTCAAGGGTAAAAAACCTCAGAACTGGTGCTAAGAGGTAATTTAAACCAGGGTCTTTTAGAGTCACGTCCATATGGTAGGAACTCTGATGGCAGAATGAAAAGAAAAGGAAGCACTCCCCTCCTGCAGGAAGAGGTGGAGCCAAACAGTACTGATTGACAGCTATAAGTAACCAATCCATACAACTATACATAAGCAGGGTAAAAGGGGCAGGATTAAGCATGATACAACAGTTTAAATCTTGCAACTAACAGTTCTATACATAGGTGGCGCCACTCGTGCCGTCACAGCTCTGGGAGGACATGAATAGAGGGAATAATTTATATACCTACCCAGAGGGTGGTTTGTGTATTTATTTAACCCCTCTGACAAGGACTGGTTAAAGCAGACTAGTTATGACTCGCCTCGATCTAGGTACAATCATCCTACTGATGCAGCCTAGAATTGCAAAGGCCTTTTTAGCTGCTGCAGCATACTCTCAAGTCATGTTCAGCTTTTCCCCCCCATCAAGGCCTGGTTTCCAGACCTTTGGCCATTTTGGCCACTCTCCTCCAACAGGACCGTATCCTTCGTATTGCACTGACCTTGATTCTCATCCTTGATGGGGAAGCAGAGGATGTTCCGGGTGCGGAAGCCAGTGCTGTCGTCTACCCCGCGGTAGAAGAGCGGATGGGAGTAGGCGTCCTTGATGTTGAGGATCTTCCCGGTCGTAGCCACATGGCCCGCGATGCCCTGATCCGCCGGAATCCGGATCTCGTAGCTCTGAGGCCAAGGAAGGAGGAGAGACCTGAATATGGACTCTTTCTCTATACTAAGCACAGGCCCACTTGGGCACTTCCTCCAGCTGTTTTGGACTTCAACTCCCATAAATCCTACATGTCATTGCAGCATGCTGGATTTGAATTAATGAGGTAATAAGGAACAATATATATGTCAACAATCGCCATCCCTCGCTACTTTGTGGTTCACTTTTCGTGAACTCGCTCTTTCATGGGTTTTTGGCTCCCAGTTTATGAATGGTTGCCTTTATTTATTTATTTATTTACTTCACTTATGTGCCGCTTTTCTCAGCCCTTAGGCGACTCAAAGCGGTTAACAGCAGCAATTTCAATGCACACATTACAAAACCATTGGAACGTTTAAAAACAATAGCATAACAACAATTAAACATCAATATGA
The DNA here is from genome assembly GCF_025583915.1 of Anolis sagrei ordinatus. Taxonomy (NCBI): domain Eukaryota; kingdom Metazoa; phylum Chordata; class Lepidosauria; order Squamata; family Anolidae; genus Anolis; species Anolis sagrei. The sequence goes on along the minus strand of NW_026846588.1, from coordinate 278,463,794 downwards.
CAAATCATTCGTGTCTTGTCAATAGAATCAGAATCCAATCTCATCATCCGTTATTCCGTGTTCCTGTAATCAATTACACTGCCTAATCGAATGCCTGTTCAAACAGCCAGGTCTTCACTTTCCTCCGAAATGCCAATAGGGAGGGGGCCGATCTGATATCTGTAGGAAGGGCGTTCCACAGCCGAGAGGCCACCACTGAGAAGGCCCTGTCTCTCGTCCCCGCCAGGCGTGCTTGTGATGCCGACGGGACTGAGAGCCAGGCCTCCCCAGATGATCTTAATGTCCTAGCTGGTTCATAGGAGGAGATGCGTTCGGACAGCTAAGTCGGGCCAGAACCGTTTAGGGCTTTATAAGCTAAGGCCCGCACTTTAAATTGTGCCCGGTAGCAAATTGGCAGCCAGTGGAGCTGGAGCAACAGAGGAGTTGTATGCTCCCTGAGTGCTGCTCCTGTTAGCATCCTGGCTGCCGAGCGTTGGACCATTTGAAGCTTCCGAGCAGTCTTCAAAGGCAACCCCACGTAGAGAGCATTGCAGTAGTCTATACGGGATGTAACCAGAGCGTGGACTACCGTGGCCAAGTCAGTCTTCCCAAGGTGCCTTTGCCCAGAGCAGCATTCTAATCCCACCTCCTGGCAATTATGGAGTGTGGAAAGGGGTTTCACCCTCCCCCTTGGGATGGAGGCAGCCACTCAAGAGAGATTGCAAAGCAAAGCAGAGATAGCTAGCAAAAAAAAGTGTGCGGTGATTTTAAATCTCTCTTCACTTCTATCTCACCCTCAGAACTCAATATACATATATAGCTTTTGTACTTCAGACTGTGGATGCGTATCAGGATCAGGGCGCTTTGGATGTGCGAAGTAATACCAATGCAATGTCAATGGTTTGGTCAATGATGCTATGCAGAAAAGGACCAGGAGATCCCTGTGCAAAGTGTAGTTTCCCATAAGAATGTCCTTGAAGGGTGTGGGAATGATGGTGTACTCCCTGAATTGCTACCCGAGGGTTCCCAAGATTTGGGGCTTGAAAACAACTGGGCACCTGGCCCAGCTGCAAAACTAAAAGGGGCAAATAGATAGGAGGCAGGAGATTAGTCAAAACAGACATGCCGAACAGTGCCTTCGGCGTTCTGCCAGGCTCCGACAGAAAAAGATAAGGGGATCTCAAGTAAAACAAAACCAATTCCTTAGTCCATGGAATAGTTTAACGAGGGGATAAAAGTTCCAAGTTTGGAAAATATAGTCAGATGAAGCATTGTTGGAATCAAGTGTAGTTCTCGTCCTTTGTTTCATGGAAGCTTTGCTTGGAAGATTCTTGTCTAAGTATTTCTTGTTTCATGGTTTGGATTCTTGGATTGTATGAATGCCTACTCATGCCTTGGATTAATGTTTCCTGTTTTCCTGAATTATATTAGAGAAGTGTGGACTTTGTTTTTATGGACTTTGCTGAACTTTACCCTGGACTATTTTTGCTCCTGCTTATCTTCTTACCTAATTGGATTTACCTATTTCTTTAAAGTGCTTTTTACTTGCTGCTTTCTGATTATCTTCACTAAAAGGATTTTCTTTTCCAATCAGTGGTGTGGTGTTTACAGTCAGAGGGTTTTTCCTGTCTTGGAGTGCAACAATAGTGTCCCTACTTCACGGATTTTCACTTTTCACGAGTGGTCCTGAAACGTAACACCCGTGATAAGTGAGGGAACACTGTAGTTGAAATGCAAATAAAGGTAAAAGATGCTCAGTTGGAGCAGAAAACTTTTGAAGTCGGTTAATTAGATAAGCACCAGGGCTTTGGCCAGATAATGAACTAGACACCTTATTTCCTCCCAGGACTTCCTACCTCATCGTCCACCACTCCTCCGTCGAAAACTTTGGCGACCAATTCGTGGCTGCTTCGGTCCAAGAGGAAAACTGAGCATCTGCAAACAACACCACAGAGGACAGACGTTAGGCATTTCTCCTGTCATTTTCTTGAATTTCGTCTTTCCTCCAATGTTCTGTATTCTCCAACGAAGTCTGCCTCCCGCCCAGATCAATACATTGCGATATTTTGGTGCTAAATTCATAAATACAGTAATTACTACAATCGGCGCTGACAAAATTACCATCTGCCAGCTGCAGCAGGCCACCTTACTGGGGTCTGCATGCATTATTTGCCAGTACATCACACAGTCCTCGACACTTGGAAATTGTCCGACGTGTGATCCAATACAACAGCCAGCAGAGTGATCTTGTCTGCTGTGGACTCATCTTGTTGTGTTTCAAATAATAATAATAATAGTGTAGTGTAGAACCTAGTGTCTAGATCTAGGGAAGTCCTGCTCCCCATGCTCTATTCCGCCTTGGTTAGGCCACACCTGGAATATTGTGTCCAATTCTGGGCACCACAATTCAAGAGAGATATTGACAAGCTGGAATGTGTCCAGAGGAGGGCGACTAAAATGATCAAGGGTCTGGAGAACAAGCCCTATGAGGAGCGGCTTAAGGAGCTGGGCATGTTTAGCCTGAAGAAGAGAAGGTTGAGAGGAGACATGATAGCCATGTATAAAATATGTGAGAGGAAGCCACAGGGAGGAGGGAGCAAGCTTGTTTTCTGCTTCCCTGGAGACTAGGACGCAATGGAACAATGGCTTCAAACTACAAGAGAGGAGATTCCATCTGAACATGAGGAAGAACTTCCTGACTGTGAGAGTCGTTCAGCAGTGGAACTCTCTGCCCCGGAGTGTGGTGGAGGCTCCTTCTTTGGAAGCTTTTAAACAGAAGCTGGCTGGCCATCTGTCAGGTGTGATTTGAATGCAATATTCCTGCTTCTTGGCAGAATGGGGTTGGAGTGGATAATGGCCCAGGAGGTCCCTTCCAAATCTTTGATTCTATGATTCTCTAACAAGACTCCTGGTCTCACAATCATGTTAAAAAACAAAGTATGGATCGCTGACGTTGCAATCCCAGATGACAGCAGGATTGAAGAGAAGCAACTGGAAAAGCTGACACGATATGAGGATTTAAAGATCGAACTGCAAAGACTCTGGCACAAACCAGTCAAGGTGGTCCCACTGGTGATCATCACACTGGGTGCAGTGCCTAAAGCCCTTGGCCAGCACTTAAAAACAATTGGCACTGACAAAATTACCATCTGCCAGTTGCAAAAGGCCACCGTACTGGGGCCTACACACATTATTTGCCAATACATCTCACCGTCCTAGACACTTGTGAAGTGTCCGACGTGTGATCCAATACAACAGCCAGCAGAGTGTCTGCTGTGGACTCATCTTGTTGTGTTTCAAATAATAATAATAATAATAATAATAATAATAATAATAATAATAGGTCTAGGACAACTTGAGAATGTCATTCCAGAAATCTATGTTTCTTGTGATAGCAGGTGGAATAAATCTTAATATTATAGTACTAATAATATACTTCAGGGAAACAGAAACTCCCAAAAAAGAGCTGGTTTCTGCCAAAGAGGCGATATTGCTCACATTTCGGCATTGCTGAGATTTCGGGCTTCTGTGATGATCTCCTGCAACAGGACCGAAACGTCATCTGCGAGGGAGAGAAGAAGCCAGTTAGAAGGCCAAAAGTACATGAATTTGATCCGACTAATGATAATTTTGCACAATCCTAGTAGACACGGTGTAGATGCATCAGGTGACTTTAAATAAAGTAATGCAATACACATAAATATGCCATTGACGCAACCATATATAAAAAAAGGACTCCTGGGATACTCACCGAGATGCGTGAAGAGGTTCTTGGCCACTTGCAAAAGAGCCTGAAAAGGGGGAAAAACAGATGAAGACTTTCTGTCTCACTCCACCACAAAACAATTCAAGCCACTGCTAAATGTTGCCATCTCTCAATCTCAGTAAGAATGGTCTTTACCATATATGGACCAGCAACAAAAATGGTCAAGGGTCAGGAAACTATGAATCCCACTGAGGAGAGGCTTTGAGAGCTGGGGATGTTTAGCTCGGAGAAGGCTGAGAAAGGCGACATGCGAACCATGTTTGATAGGATGCCATATTGTTTTCTGCTGCTCCAGGGATTAGGACTAAATTGCAGAAAAGGAGATTCCACCTAAACCTTAGGAAGAACGTCCTGAGAGTTAGAGCTGCTTGAGGTTGTTAAGCAGAAGCTGGATGGCCATCTGTTGGGAGGGATTTGATGAAGGTTGGATTGGGTGGCCCTTCCAATTCTAGGATTCTATGACTCTAGCATTGTGTACAATGGAAGCAATTTGAGGGGGAAATAGTCCTGCTTTCCATATCGCTGCAAAACAAGCTCCAAACAACCACAGCCTTTTCTAAATGTCCTAGTCATCCACAAACCAGATCAATTGGGTCACACTGTTTACAGAAAATCCCCACACACAGATAGATATCTACATCAAAACTCCAACCACCACCCAAGTCAAAAAAGAAGACCCATTAAAGCCTTGGCAGACCGTGCAAAAAGAACCTGCACAGCCCACCTCCTCCAAGAGGAACTGAACCACCTCAACTGGGCTCTCCAGGCCAATGGAGACTCCACCTCAGACATCAGAAGAGCTGCAAGACAACCGAGAAGAAGCCACGAGAGTCAAAACGGAGACCCACCCAGAGGGAAAGTGTTCTTGCCATACATCAAGGGAACCACTGACCGCAGAGGGAAGCTGATGAGGAAACACAACATACAAACTATCTACAGACCCACCCAAAAAAATCCAACAAATGCTCCGTTCAGCAAAGGACAAGAGGGATCCTCTCGCTTCTGCAGGAGTCTACCATGTACCATGCAGCTGTGGACAAGTCTACATAGGGACCACCAAACGCAGCAGCATTGCCCAGACACGAATCAAGGAACATGAAAGGCACTGCAGACTCCTTCAACCAGAGAAGTCAGCCATAGCAGAGCACCTGATGAACCAACCTGGACACAGCATATTATTTGAGAACACAGAAATGCTGGACCACTCTCACAACCACCATGTCAGGCTACACAGAGAAGCCATTGAAATCCACAAGCATGTGAACAATTTCAACAGAAAGGAGGAAACCATGAAAATGAACAAAATCTGGCTACTGGTATTAAAAAACTCTAAAATTACAACAGCAAAACAACCACCAAACGCAGCGAACAAAGACATCTAATCACCTCTCAACAAAAGATTGCCCCAGGCACTGCCAGGCCATCAAATGCTAATCAAGGTGGTCAGTTGAACCATTCACACCTAGCTCCAGCAGACAAATATCTGTGGTCATTCCACAGATATATAAACCCCTTTTCCTAGTACCAACAGACCTCACTACCTCTGAGGATGCTTGCCATAGATGCAGGCAAAACGTCAGGAGAGAATGCCTCTAGAGCATGGCCATATAGCTCGAAAAAACCTACAACAACCCAACATCCTGACAGAGCTGTTTGAGGTTTTAAGCAGAGGCTGGATGGCCATCTGTGAGGAGGGCTTTGATGGTGTCTTCCTGCCTGAAAGAAGAGGGTTGGATTGGGTGGCGCTTCCAACTCTAGGATCCTATGACTCTAGCATTGTGTACAATGGCAGCAATTTGAGGGGAAAATAGTTCCACTCTCCACATCGCTGAAAACAAGCTCCAAACAACCTCAGCAGTGAGCGATCTTAGGGGGTTGCAAAGGCAAAACAGTCACGACTATGCTCTGAGCCAACCCTGGAGCCCTCTCCTTCCATGCTCAATCAATTTGCATGCTTATCTAGGATAAATGAGCCAAAGGTCATTGTCATGGATGCTGGTTGAGGACGGCTGGACCTTGGCTTTGCGCCTCCCCTTCTCCAATATCAATACTCCACAATGACCTTCTCCACAATTAACGGTGTCCTGATTAAGAGAGGAAAATGAAATATAAATATTACACTAGGTAACAAAATTGGAAGAATGTTCTGTTCCTGGTTTGAAAGTTTAATTTCCTGTTTAATGGTTCGGTCCTGACTTTGAAAGTTGTTGTTCTCCTCCAGAAACTTTGTTTTTGTGGCTGCCACAAACTAGGTTGGAATGGTTGAGATTTATTTGTCGTGTCAGGGCAACCAGTCAAATTATATTATATTTCTAACAGAACAAAGCATACAAACAGACAAAATACAAAATTTGTGAGTTTGGTAGTGGATTAAATGTCCTTTGACCAGTATCTGGCCCCTTGGAGTGCTTCTGGTGTTGCCACAAGGAGGTCCTCCATGGTGCATGTGGCAGGGCTCAGGTTGCATTGCAGCAGGTGGTCAGTGGTTGGCTCTTCTCCGCACTCGCATGTCGCGGACTCCACTTTGTGGCCCCATTTCTGAAGGTTGGCTCTGCATCTCGTGGTGCCCGAGCACAGTCTGTTCAGCGCCTTCCAAGTTGCCCAGTCCTCTGTGTGCCCAGGGGGGAGTCTCTCATCCAATCTCAGTCACTGATTGAGGTTCTGGGTTTGAGCCTGCCAATTTTGGACTCTCGCTTGCTGAGGTGTTCCAGCAAGTTGAGATTCGATGAGGAGATATTAATTGAAAAAATGAACTATGGTAATGTGCTGCAAGATGCCCCTCCCACAAAACAAAGTTTTCGCAGTTGAATAAAGTTTTCATAGAATCATAAAATCCTAGAGTTGGAAGAGACCTCATGGGCCATCCAGTCCAACCCCATTCTGCCAAGAAGCAGGAAAATTGCATTTAAATCACTCCTGACAGATGGCCACCCAGCCTCTGTTTCAAAGCTTCCAAAGAGGGAGCCTCCACCACACTCCGGGGCAGAGAGTTCCACTGCTGAACTGCTCTCACAGTCAGGAAGTTCTTCCTCATGTTCAGATGGAATCTCCTCTCTTGTCGTTTGAAGCCATTGTTCCCTTGCGTCCTAGTCTTCAAGGAAGCAGAAAGCAAGCTTGCTCCTTCCTCCTCCCTGTGGCTTCCTCTCACATATTTATACATGGCTATCATATCTCCTCTCAGCCTTCTCTTCTTCAGGCTAAACATGCCCAGCTCCTTAAGCCGCTCCTCATAGGGCTTGTTCTCCAGACCCTTGATCCTTTTAGTCACCCTCCTCTGGACACATTCCAGCTTGTCAATATCTCTCTTGAATTGTGGTGCCCAGAATTGGACACAATATTCCAGTGTGGTCTAACCAAAGCGGAATAGAGCATGGGGAGCATTACTTCCCTAGATCTAGACACTATGCTCCTATTGATGCAGGCCAAAATCCCATTGGCTTTTTTTGCCGCCACATCACATTGTTGGCTCATGTTTAACTTGTTTTCCACGAGGACTCCAAGATCTTTTTCACACGTACTGCTCTCGAGCCAGGCAGTCCCCCATTCTGTATCTTTGCATTTCGTTTTTCCTGCCAAAGTGGAGTCTCTTGCATTTGTCCCTGTTGAACTTCATTTTGTTAGTTTTGGCCCTTCATCTCTCTAATCTGTCAAGATCGTTTTGAATCCTGCTCCTGTCCTCTGGAGTATTGGCTCTCCCTCCCAATTTGGTGTCGTCTGCAAACTTGATGATCCTGCCTTCTAGCCCTTCATCTCAGTCAGTGATAAAGATGTTGAACAGAACCGGGCCCAGGACGGAACGCTGCTTTGGCACTCCACTCGTCACTTCTTTCCAGGATGATCAGGTGCTCTGCTATATCTGACTTCTCTGGTTGAATTGACGAACCAATCTGGACATTCCAGAAACACTCTTCGATGGATTGTCATCTTGTGGTGAGGGAGCTTGCGTGTTCCAATGAACCTGCGGGCACAACCAGCAGAGTCATGCACGCCCTGATTGGCTGCAGAGGAGGTTCCAGACCAAGCACAATCTGAAGACCCGAAGACCTCAATAGCGGAGCAGACGGAAGATAACATGGTTTGTTGTTCATTCGTTCAGTCATCTCCGACTCTTCGTGACCTCATGGACCATCCCACACCAGAGCTCCCTGTCGGCCGTCACCACCCCCAGCTCCTTCAAGGTCAGTCCAGTCACTTCAAGGATGCCATCCATCCATCTTGCCCTTGGTCGGCCCCTCTTCCTTTTGCCTTCCACATTCCCCAGCATAATTGTCTTCTCTAGGCTTTCCTGTCTCCTCATGATGTGGCCAAAGTACTTCAACTTTGTCTCTAGTATCCTTCCCTCCAGTGAGCAGTCGGGCTTTCTTTCCTGGAGGATGGACTGGTTGGATCTTCTCGCAGTCCAAGGCACTCTCAGCACTTTCCTCCAACACCACAGCTCAAAAGCATCTCTCTTCCTTGGCTCAGCCTTCCCGAAGGTCCAGCTCTCACATCCGTAGGTGACTACAGGGAAGACCATGGCTTTGACTAGGCAATGGATCTTGTTGCCAGTCTGATGTCTCTACTCTTCACTATTTTATCGAGACTGGACATTGCTCTCCTCCCAAGAAGTAAGTGTCTTCTGATTTCCTGGCCACAGTCTGCATCTGCAGTAATCTTTGCACCTAGAAATACAAAGTCTGTCACGGCCTCCACGTTTTCTCCCTCTATTTCCCAGTTGTCAATCATTCTTGTTGCCATAATCTTGGTTTTTTTGATGTTTAGCTGCAACCCAGGCTTTTGCGCTTTCTTCTTTCACCTTGATTAGAAGGCTCCTCAGCTCCTCCTCGCTTTCGGCCATCAGTGGTGTCATCTGCATATCTGAGGTTGTTAATGTTTCTTCCAGCAATTTTCACCCCAGCTTTGCATTCCTCAAGCTGCGCACATCCTCGCATGATGTGTTCTGCATACAAGTTAAAAAGGTTGGGTGAGAGTAGCCTTGCCGTACGCCTTTCCCAATCTTGAACCAGTCGGTTGTTCCGTGGTCAGTTCTGACTGTGGCTACTTGGTCCTTGTACAGATTCCTCAGGAGAGAGGGAAGGGGGCTTGGGATGCCCATACATAACATAACATAACATGGTACATACTACAATAGCTGTGAAGGCAGAAGAAGGCTGCAACTGACTGAGAAGCCACTGCTGCTGCAGTTCCTAACATCGCCTCAAGAGGGCAGCCCATACACACAGATGTTGATTTGAGTGCTAACAGGGCTTCTGAGGAAGCATCTACACTGCAGAATTATTGCAGTTTGACACCACTTTCACTGCTGTGGCTCAATGCTATGGAATAATTGTAGCTTTGTATTGTCGAAGGCTTTCATGGCCGGAATCACTGGGTTGTTGTAGGTTTTTTCGGGCTATATGGCCATGTTCTAGAGCATTGGTTCTCAACCTGGGGTCCCCAGATATTTTTGGCATCCTCAGAGGTAGTGAGGTCTGTTGGAACTAGGAAAAAGGGTTTATATAACTGTGGAATGACCAGGGTGGGACAAAGGACTCTTGTCTGCTTGAGCTAGGTGTGAATGTTTCAACTGACCACCTTGATTATCATTTGATGGCCTGGCAGTGCCTGGGGCAATCTTTTGTTGAGAGGTGATTAGATGTCCTTGTTTTTCCTCTCTGCTGTTTTTGCTGTTGTAATTTTAGAATTTTTTTTTAATACTGGTAGCCAGATTTTGTTCATTTTCATGGTTTCTCCTCCTTTCTGTTGAAATTGTCCACGTGCTTCTTGTGGATTTGTAGCTTTAGAAGTCCTCTAGTCTCCTCTACAGCTCCCATGATTCCACAGCCCTGAGCCAGGGCAGCTAAAGTGGTGTCAAACTGCAATAATTCTACAGTCTAGATGCACCCAGATTTGCCAGCACTGAGGAAGGAAAGCCAGAATGAGCAGAAGTGCATCTACTACACTGTAAAATAAATGCAGTTTGGCTCCACTTTAACTGCTCTGGCTCAATGCTTTGGACCACTGGGAATTGTAATTTGGTGAGGCAGCACTACTCCATGGCAGAGAATCATAGAATCATAGAGTTGGAAGAGACCTCATGGGCCATCCAGTCCAACCCCATTCTGCCAAGAAGCAGTAATACTGCATTCAAATCACCCCTGACAGATGGCCATCCAGCCTCTGTTTAAAAGCTTCCAAAGAAGGAGCCTCCACCACACTCGGGGCAGAGAGTTCCACTGCTGAACGGCTCTCACAGTCAGGAAGTTCTTCCTCATGTTCAGATTTATTATTATTATTTATTTATTATTTGCACTTATTGACCGCCACTCTCAGCCCGAAGGCGACAGATGGAATCTCCTTTCTTGTAGTTTGAAGCCATTGTTCCCTTCCATCCTAGTCTCCAGGGAAACAGAAAACAAGCTTGCTCCCTCCTCCTACCTGTGGCTTCCTCTCACATATTTATACATGGCCCTCATCATGTCTCCTCTCAGCCTTCTCTTAAGGTGAAAGGCACATGTCTGTGTTTTGGATGGGTTGGGGATCAGCTGGTTTTCCCTGTAATAGGCAGTAAGAGCACCTAGAGCTTCGGAAAGCTTCTGTTCTACCATCTCAAAGCTCCCTGCTTGAGCAGTAATGGCACGATCCCTGGATTACCTGGGAAGGAATCCCACTGGAGCATTACAGCACACCCAAATACCTGGGAGTCACTCTGGACCATGCTCTGACCTACAAGAAGCACTGCCTGAACATCAAGCAAAAAGTGGGTGCTAGAAACAATATCATACTAAAGCTGACTGGCACAACCTGGGGATCACAACCAGACACAGTGAAGACATCTGCCCTTGCGCTGTGCTACTCTGCTGCTGAGTATGCATGCCCAGTGTGGAACACATCTCACCACTAAAACAGTGGATGTGGCTCTGAATGAGACATGCCGCATTATCACGGGGTGTCTGCGCCCTACACCACTGGAGAAATTACACTGCTTAGCCGGTATTGCACCACCTGCATCCGCCGGGAAGGAGCAGCCAATAGTGAAAGGACCAAGGCAGAGACATCTCCAGCTCATCCCCTGTTTGGGTATCAGCCAGCACGTCAACGACTTAAATCTAGACATAGTTTTCTAAGATCTACAGAGACACTTGCTGGAACACCTCAGCAAGCGAGAGTCCAAAAGTGGCAGGCTCAAACCCAGAACCTCAACCAATGGCTGATACCAAATGAGAGACTCCCCCTGGGCACACAGAAGACTGGGCAACTTGGAAGGCGCTGAACAGACTGCGCTCTGGCACCACGAGATGCAGAGCCAACCTCAAGAAATGGGGCCACAAAGTGGAATCCACGACATGCGAGTGCGGAGAGGAGCAAACCACTGACCACCTGCTTCAATGCAACCTGAGCCCTGCCACATGCACAATGGAGGACCTTCTTGCGGCAACACCAGAGGCACTCCAAGTGGCCAGATACTGGTCAAAGGACATTTAATCAACTACCAAACTCTCAAATTTTGTATTTGTCTGTTTGTTTGCTTTGTTCTGTTAGAAATGTAATATAATTGACTGGCTGCCCTGACACGAGAAATAAATAAAAGCCTTCTCTTCTTCAGGCTACACATGCCCAGCTCTTTAAGCCGCTCCTCATAGGGCTTGTTCTCCAGACCCTTGATCATTTTAGTCACCCTCCTCTGGATACATTCCAGAAGTCTAAAAGCCCTGCTATTGATTCCAAACCAATAATAATTGCTCAGATCTGAAGATGAAGACTACATGTCCCACCACTGTCATCTATACATATAATAAAGGTGAAAGTTTGTATGTGGAGGGCAAAAGTGTGGCGGTGCGACGGGAGGAGTATGTGCCAGCGTTTTGATTGGCCAGCCTGAAAGTTCCAACATTCTGATTGGCTGCCGCAGTGGTGCTATTTGCATATGGTCTCTGATTGGCCAGCTTCAATAGGAGCCCCTGGTGGAGAAAAGAGTTCATGGCAGAAACGAGGACATGAGAAGGAAATTTGCATATGGTCTCTGATTGGCCAGCCTCAATTCCAAGATTCCGAGATGGCAAAGAGAGGAAAGGAAAAGGCCAGAGGGGGCTGGGTCAGACAATTACCAATACAGACCAGATTTGGCACACAAAGCCCCCATGACCCACTCGACATCCTACTGCAGTTTGGAGGAGGATGAACCATGGATGATGGGACTTGCAGTACCTTCACTCACATGCTGTTAACCTCATCCAATGACTGATCAGGACCAAACTTGGAACATAGACCTCTCATGACCCACTTTACGTCCTGGTGTGGTTTGGCCGGGGATGGACCATGGATTATGGGACTTGCAGTACCTTTGCTCAATTCTTGAGACCACTGCAACCCTCATCCAATTACCGATAAAGACCAAACTTGGCACACTGAGTCTCCATGACCCACTCTACATCCTGGTGCGGCTTGGAGGAGGATGCACCATGGACGATGGGACTTGCAATACCTGCACTCCCTTCCTAAAACCATTATAACTGCCAACAATGATGGATCAGGACCACAATTTACACAGAGAGCCCGCATAACCCACTCTACATCCTGGTGCGGTTTGGAAGAATTTGACAATGGATGATGGGACTTGCAGTCACTTCACTCACTTCCTGAGACCACTGAGACCCTTGCCAATGACTGATGAAGATCAAACTTGGCACAGAGAGTCCCCATGACCCTCTCTACATCCTGGTGTACTTTCGAGGAGGACAGACAATGGATGATAGGACTTCAAGTACCTCCACTCTCTTCCCAAGACTGCTGCAACCCTCATCTAATGTCCGAACAAAACCAAACTTGGCACACAGAGCCCCCATGACCCACTCTACATCCTACTGCGGTTTGGAGTAGGGCATACCATGGATGATGGGACTTGAAGTACCTCTACTCGCTTTCCGAGACTGCTGCGACCCTCAACAATGACTGAACAACACCAAACTTGGCACACCGGGTCTCCATGATGCACTCTACATCCTGGTGCGGTTTGGAGGATGATGCACCATGGATGATGGGACTTGCAGTTCCTTCACTCACTTAGTGAAACTACTGAGACCCTCATCCAATGACTGATAAAGACCAAACTTGGCACACAGAACCCCCATGGCCAACTCAACATTCTGGTGAGGTTTGGGGGAGAACAGACTATGGATGATGGGACTTCAAGTACCTCCACTCCCTTCCGAAGATTGCTACAACCCTCTTCTAATGACCAATCAAGACCAAACTTGGCATACAGAACCGCCATTACCCACTTTCTCTAATAACCCGGGCAGCGCCGGGTCCCCAAGCTAGTATATAATAAAGGTGAAAGTTTGTATGCGGCGGACAAAAGTGTGGCGGTGCGACGGGAGGAGTATGTGCCAGTGTTTTGATTGGCCAGCCTGAAAGTTCCAACATTCTGATTGGCTGCCGCAGTGGTGCTATTTGCATATGGTCTCTGATTGGCCAGCTTCAATAGGAGCCCCTGGTGGAGAAAAGAGTTCATGGCAGAAACGGGGACATGAGAAGGAAATTTGCATATGGTCTCTGATTGGCCAGCCTCAATTCCAAGATTCCGAGATGACAAAGAGAGGAAAGGAAAAGGCCAGAGGGGGCTGAGTCAGACAATTACCAATACAGACCACACTTGGCACACAGAGCCTGCAAGACCGACTCTACATCCTACTGCAGTTTGGAGGAGGATGAACCATGGATGATGGGACTTGCAGTACCATCACTCACATTCTGAGACCGCTGTTAACCTCATCCAATGACTGATCAGGACCAAACTTGGCACATAGACCTCTCATGACCCACTTTACGCCTGGTGTGGTTTGGCGGGGGATGGACCATGGATTATGGGACTTGCAGTACCTTTGCTCAATTCTTGAGACCACTGCAACCCTCATCCAATTACCGATAAAGACCAAACTTGGCACACTGAGTCTCCATGACCCACTCTACATCCTGGTGCGGTTAGGAGGATGCACCATGGACGATGGGACTTGCAATACCTGCACTCCCTTCCTAAGACCATTATAACTGCCAACAATGATGGATCAGGACCACAATTTACACAGAGAGCCCGCATAACCCACTCTACATCCTGGTGCGGTTTGGAAGAATTTGACAATGGATGATGGGACTTGCAGTCACTTCACTCACTTCCTGAGACCACTGAGACCCTCGCCAATGACTGATCAAGACCAAACTTGGCACACAGAGTCCCCATGACCCACTCTACATCCTGGTGCACTTTCGAGGAGGACAGACCATGGATGATGGGACTTCAAGTACCTCCACTCCCTTCCCAAGACTGCTGCAACCCTTACTAATGTCCGATCAAGACCAAACTTGGCACACAGAGCCACCTTGACCCCTCTACATCCCGATGCTGTTTGGAGAAGGACGGACGATGGATGATGGGACTTCCAGTGCAGTTCAGGGCAGGATGGGCCACTAATGATGGGATTTGCAGTACCTTCACCCGATTCACTTCCCACAGAACATTGTAGCCCCTACAAATCACAGACCAGGCCCAAACTTGGCACACAGAGTACTCATGGCCCACTCTACATCCTGATGCAGTTCTAAGGGGGATGGACCATGGATGATGGGATTTGCAGTATCTTTACTCACTTACTGAAACCACTGCAACCCTCATCCAATGACCAATCAAGGCCAAATTGGCACACAAAGCCCCCATAACCCACTCTACATCCTGGTGCACTTTCGAGGAGGACGGACCATGGATGATGGGACTTCAAGTACCTCCACTCCCCAAAACTGCTGCAACCCTCATCTAATGACCAATCAAGACCAAACTTGGCACACAGAGCCCCCATGACCTACTCTACATATTGCTGCAGTTTTGGAGGAGGGTTGACCATGGATGATGGGACTTTCAGTACCTTCACTCACATTCTGAGACCTCTGCAAACCTCATCCAATGACTGATCAAGACCAAACTTGGCACATAGACCTCTCATGACCCACTTTATGTCCTGGTGTCGTTTGGAAAAATTTGGCGATGGATGATGGGACTTGAAGTACCTTCATTCACTTACTGAAACCACTGCGACCCTCATCCAATGACTGATAAAGACCAAATTTGGCACACAGAGCCCCCATGACCCACTCTATATCCTGCTGCTGTTTGGAGGAGGGTGGACCATGGATGATGGGACTTCAAGTTCCTTCACTCACTTCCTGAAAACAATGCAGCCATTATCCAATGACCAATAAAGACCAAATTTGGCATACAGAACCGCCATTACCCACTTTCTCTAATAACCCGGGCAGCGCTGGGTCCCCAAGCTAGTTTAAAATAAAATCTGGGTGGTGTTTGGAATAGTCATGCTATTCCGTTATTTTAGAAACTATGCGCTGTCTTATGAAACCTTCAAAAACTGGAAGGCGTCACTTGGCAGAAGCCTTGGTGGGCTGCCGCGCTTCTTCTCAAACACATCTCAGGAAGTCAATCACATCAATCCATCAAATCAACCCGTCCCTCTATTTATACTCCGGCGGGTAGGAGTCCATGAAAGCCTCTGCCAAATAAAACTTGGTTGGCCTTTAAGGAGCTCGGAAACTCTTGTTTAATGGCAGAATAAAAAGGCAGCAAGGTAACGGAAACTAAAGGTACGTCCCTGGAGGTTAATCTTCCTCTTTCTCTGCCCCAAAAACTAGAATCTGAGAATGGGAAGGGTCCCTCCTGAGGCAATCTAGTCCAACCCCTTTCTGCCACATAGGAAGACGCAATCCAAGCCCTCCTGACAGATGGCCATCTAGTCATGAGATCAAGCAGCTTCCCTGATTGCATCAATCCACATGGAATAGGGTCTCCCTTTTTTCCTACTGCGAGGGTTGAATGAAAAATAATGCCCTCACCTTTGTTACTTGGGTTTGGATGGGAATATTTTAATAAATCAAACACAGACTAATCCTTAGAATGTGCTCTTTAACTACCACTATTCACTTTCCCACATAATCACCAGACAATTGGATAAATTTCTGCCAACAATGAACAAGTTTTCTGAAGCCGTCACGGAAGAAGTCAAAACTTTGGTTCCACAACCAGCGTCTCACAGTTCTCTCAACATCTGCATCAGAAGCATCACGATGTCCCGCAGATCTTCTTTCATTATGGGGAACAGATGGAAGTCAAATGGTACTAAATCAGGACTGTATGGAGGATGTTGTACGGTGGTGAGATCCAGTCTCTGAAGTTCTGCGGTGGTGTGCTTTCATTTCAGGCATCAGTATCCTGAGTACCCATCGTGCAAAGATCTTCCAATAGCCAAGCAAAGCAATAATGTGATTCACACGTTCTTGTGAAATGCCGATTATGCTTGAAAGTTCTCTCTGAGTTATACGATGATCATCCTGAATCTATCTGTCAACCTTTTCCTTGTGAAACTCAGTGGTTGCTGTCACAGGACATCCAACTCTTTGTTGCGTAAGTCAGATGTTCCCACCTCAACATCTTTAAACTTTCTTGCCCAATGACGCACAGTACTCACATCTCCTTTGGGGTGACACCTTCTGCTGTCAAGAATTAATTCAATGACTGCATATTGCTTAAGTCGCATTGACTGACTGTCACATTGACTGACTGTCTGCACCGTCAGTCAATGCGACTGACTGCACTTTAACAACACAACCATTTTCACTTTAATAACACAACCGTTCAATGCTAAGGCTTCCCGCCAAAATGGAACTGTAGAGGAGAGTCTACTGAACAAGCCAGTACCTGCCACATACCAGTACTGCCATCTGTTGAGGAATTACCAAGGTGGAGGCATTACTATTCATTCAACCCTCTTATTTTCTGCTATTCCTAGCATTGTTGTTTTGCTTTGCTTGCTTGATTTTTTATTTGTTTGTTGTTTCAATGTCAATGCCAGACTCACCTGACACTCGCATTTGAGTTTCTGCTCCTTCTGGAAGGCCAGCGTACTGGTCAGCACAGTGGAAGTGTAGCAGAAACAGTGTTGGATTTTGCGCTCATCAATCTCTGTGTAGCTGCAAGGAAAAAAAAGAAGGACACAATGAAATTGATCATTCTGAATGATGAAACTATTGCCCACTGGGTGAAAGTTTGTTTCTTTTTTCGTTGTAATAATTGCTCAAGCGGGGAGACTTTGGGGGCTCCTTTCTCCCTCATTTTTACAGCTATTGGGATGAAACTTGCCACAATGGTAGAACCCATTCACCACTGTGGGCCCATCAAGTTTCAGAACGTTTCACTTGTCCACAGATTTTTGGGGAATTTTTCAAATTTTGTATCAACAACTTAAAAAAAAACGACAGGAGTGATCTTCTTGAATTCTATATACTATGTGTTGAGGCTCAGCGTCACAGCAGCGTATCTACTACCAGTTGCAGGAGAAGGAGGAGTGATGCTGAGTCAGACTTGGATCAGCGTCAGCTGAAGCGCATTCGTGATATCATTTTGGCCCCGAGCGATTCGGAGGGCTTTGCAGGGTTCGGCCCTGAGGACTTAGTAGAGTCAGATTACCGGGGAGTAAAGCGGGTTGCCAGTGAGTCTGACAGTGATAACGATACCCTGAGTAAGAGACTTAAAGATACAGCTGACAATTCCAGTTCATGGGAATTGGAAGTCAGTGAGGATGAAATGGAGGAGGAACTGGATTGGACTCTTGTTAAGAACATTAGGGACATATGCACCCAAGCTACACCCAGTGATGAGTTTGAAGGGTTCCAAGATACTTGGAAGGTTCATCTTGGCAGGATCAGGAATTGGATCAACAATGGCAGCATTGGCATGGCCAAGAGGCAGTAGCTGAGGGAAATGATTCAGATGCTAGTAATGAAGATCAATCAAGTGATGGTGACTGTGAATAAATTGAGCACGCTGGGATGTGTAACTTTGCAGAAGACAAAGTGTTGCTTATGTGCTTTGTGCTGCCTAACCTCTGTTTGGGTCCCTGGTATCCAGCTTTCCTGCCTTGTGTATCTTGACTTCGGCACCGTTCTACGTGAGTGACTTCATCCTGCCCCTGACCTTGGAATCGTCTTTGGACTATGCAACTGCTTATCGGACTTTGTTATTGTTCTGGACTCTGCTTGATTTAGAAGCTGTTTTGATTTTGTGTTTGCCACACATCCTTGTTAACTCCTGCTTTCCTTTTTGCTGAGCTCAAGTCCTGGAAGATCCGGCTTATCGCTTCTTTGTTTACCTGCCTGAAGGCTCTTTTGTTTTGCTAATTGCACTGCTGTTAAGTGCTCTTTTCAGTTAGAGACTCATTAAAGACTGCTGTTAACACGTTAATTGCTGTGTAAGACAATCTCTGTTACCTGAGTCACAACACTATGACACAAGATAACAGGGAATCATTCCCCCTAGCTTTCAGAAATATTCATATATTTACTGATCTCTTGTTATAGTAATGGCATTTTTACTAACAACACTTTAAAAACACTTTAGAAATGAAATGCCGGTTCACCCTAACTTTTTAATGAGTTTTGAAACATTTTTTTCATCAATCGTACAGCCTTATTTATAATTTATTATTTGTGTTGCCTCAGTCTGGCATTTTTGCTTTATTGTTCCACCCGGCAGGGTGGTTTGATCAAATAAACCTATGGAACGATCTCCTTGCCTCCAGTGCTTGATTGGACAAAACAGGAATGGGTAAACCTCAGCTTCTCCCTCCAGGTGTTTTGGACTTCAACTTCCACAATTCCTAACAGCCAGTAGGCTGTTATTGTGGAGGTTAGAGTACAAAACACCTGGAAGGAGGGCCGAAGTTTGCCCATGTCTGGGATAAAAGGACCCTGGAGGAATGGGAAGGTGGGGAGACCAAAAAGACTTCTTAGAGTCCATAAAGGATCCTACGGGATGAGATGTCCCTGGGGTTGGGCACTAAAGGGTCACCCTCAGGCCCTTGACTCACCTCTCCCCACCAAGTTTGTTGAAAGCGCAGGCCAGGGCGACCACTTGGGAGGTGGACTTGCTGATGACCGGGACACAGAGCATGGAGGTCACCTCGAAGCCCAGCATGCTGTTCAGTTGCTTATGCTCTTCCTGGAAGAGAAAAGATGAGGCATTTTAGGCAACAAAGATCATATAACCCTAGAGTTGAAAGAGACCCCCAAAGGCCACCTAGTCCAACACTTCCGCGAGACACAATCAAAGCCCTCTTGAAGGATGGTCATCCTGTCTACGTTTAGAAACCTCAAAACAGAGGTTGGATGGCGATCTGTTGGGAAGGCTTCAATTGTGTCTTCCTACCTGGGACCCTTCCAATTCTATTGGAATGCAGACTGTATTGGTGTGTAATAGAATATCCTCTGGAGGTTTCTAAATGTTGCTGTGGCCACACTTCCATCCCTCTTTCTGTCTTTCTTTCCCTCTTTCATTTGCTCCCTCTTTTCTTTCCCTTTTCTTCTTTCCTTCTCTCCTTCCTTCCTTCTCTACCTCTTTCCTTCCATCCCCTCTTTTTCTTTTCCTTTCATTTTCTCTCCTTTCTTCCTTCTCTCTTTCCTTCCTTCCTTCACTTTTTGCTTCCATCCTTCTTTCTCTCTTTCCTCTTTCCATCCCTTACTTTTTCTTTCCTTCCTTCGCTCCCTCTTTTCTTCCTTCCCTTTTTTCCTTCTCTCATTCCTTCCTCCTCTACCTCTTTCCTTCCTTCCCCTTTTCCTTTTCCTTTCTCCCCTTTCTTCCTTCTCTCTTTCCTTCCTTCCTTTGTCTTTTGCTTCCACCCTTCCTTCTCTTTCCTTCTTTCCTTCCCTCCCTCTTTCCTTCTTTCCTTCGCTCCCTCTTTCTCTCCTTCCTTTGCTCCCTTTTCTTCCCTTCTCCCCTTCTTTCCTCCTCTACCTCTTTCCTTCCTTCCCCTTTTCCTTTTCCTTTCTCTCCTTTCTTCCTTCTCTCTTTCCTTCTTCCTTGTCTTTTCTTCCCCTTCCTTCTTCTTCTTTCCTTGCCTCCTTTTTTCTCTCCTTCCTTTTCCTTTCTCTCCTTCCTTCTCTACCTCTTTCCTTCCTTTCCCCTTTTTCTTTTTCCCCTTCCTCCCTTCCTTCCTCTCCTTCCTTCCTTCCTTCCTTCCTTCCTTCCTTCCTTCCTTCCTTCCTTCCTTCCTTCCCTCTTTGCTTCCATGCTTTCTTCTCTTTCCTTCTTTCTTTCCCTCTTTCTTTCTGTCTGCTTCTTCTTTCTTTCTTTCTTTCTTTCTTTCTTTCTTTCTTTCTTTCTTTCTTTCTCCCCTTCCTTCCCTCCTTCTTCACTTTTTTCTGTATTGCCATTTAGCTTTTTTATGTTTTTAATTCCTTTCTGCTGGTTTGGGGGCTTTTTTTATGAGTTATGGTCACTCGTTAGCCTGATACGTATATTGTGTCCAAATTTGGTGTCAATTTGTCTGGTGGTTTTTGAGTTCTGTCAATCCCAGAAACGAACATTACATTTTTATTTATATAGATTTGCAAAGATAGATTTCCCATGTCAAAATAAAATATCAGACATGTGTGACCTGCCAATTTACGATGGCCCCATATATTATTTATCAGGGCTTTCTTAGGCCAAGGAAGACTCAGGAGACCCTTCTGCCTGTCCCTTCCTCCGAAATATCGCATGCAGCACTTGGTAGTTCTTGGCAGCCCTTCTGGGCTCTTGGACTGCCAATCCCAAAATCCCCCAGACACAGTATTTCACCCTTTAATATAATTTCATGCTTCAGGATTCCAAGGCACATCGGAGCGGATGGTCCGGTATTTGCAGAGAGGCGAACCGCATTGGCCTCGCTTCAAAGCAATTGCCGCTGCCGGCCACGTCTCAGTGCGCTCAGCAAAGCGGCGGCGTAATTAAGTTGCCCAATTAATCCCATGGAAAGCCTGACAAATCCAGGAGACACAAGGGGCAGCCCAGGGCGCTTTAATTAGGCACCCCAGGCAGGAGGAGGAGGAGGAGGAGGAGGAGGACCTTGGAGCGCTGCAGATCTCAGCTAGAATAGTGCAGAAGGAGAAGGTGGGAAGGCAAGGCTGCATTGCAAACAAGGTCCTTCTTGGCAACACGCAGCCCAGCCATGGCTCATTCAGGATCAGCTTGGAAGTCACTCGCGCTCATTCACTAACAAACAAACAACTGTAACAGATAGGTTGGCTTGCAGTTGACCATCCATGGAGGTCTTCCATCTGCAGAAGGTACTTTGGATCATAGAAGAATAGAGTTGGAAGGGACTCCTAAAGGTCATCCAGCCCAACCTTCTTTCAGCCAGGCAGGAAGACACAACTGAAGCCTTCTCAACTGATGGAGATCCAGCCTCTTTTTCCAAATCTTCAGAGAAGGAGACTCCAATGCAGTCTATAATCCAGTAGAGTTGGAAGGGATCCCCAAAGGCTATCCAGTCCCACCCTTCCACAAGACTGGAAGATACAATTAAAGCCCTCTTGGAGGATGGCCATCCAGCCTCTGTTTTGAAACCTCCAGAGAAGGAGACTCCAATGAAGCCTATAATCCAGTAGAGTTGGAAGGGACCTCCAAATGCTATCCAGTCCAACCCTTCCACAAGACTGGAAGACACAATTAAAGCCCTCTTTGAGGATGGCCATACAGTCTCTGTTTAGAAACCTCCAGAGGAGGTTCTACTACACTCCAATACAGTCTACATTCCAATAGAGTTGGAAAGGTCCCTCAAAGGGCATCCAGTCCAGTCTCCTTCTGCTAGGCAGGAAGACACTATTGAAGTCTTCCCAATAGATAGCCATCCAGCCTCTGTTTTGAAACCTTCAGAGAAGGAGACGCCAATGCAGTCTATAATCCAGTAGAGTTGGAAGGGACCTCCAAAGGCTATCCAGTCCAACCCTCCAAAGGCTGTTTAGGAACCTCCAGAGAAGGAGATTCTACTACACTCCAATACAGTCTACATTCCTCAAAGGGCATCCAGTCCAACCTCCTTCTGCCAGGCAGGAAGACACAACTGAAGCCTTCCCAACAGATGGTGATCCAATCTCTGTTTTGAAACCTCCAGAGAAGGACACTCCAATGCAGTCTATAATCCAGTAGAGTTGGAAGGGACCTCCAAAGACTATCCACTACAACCCTTCCACAAGACTGGAAGACACAATTAAAGCCCTCTTGGAGGATGGCCATACAGTCTCTGTTTAGAAACCTCCAGAGACGGACACTTCAATGCTGTCTATAAAGAGAAAGAGAGAAGTAAGAAGGAAAGAAGGAAGGAGAGATAGAGGAAGAGATGGAAGAAAGGAGAGAAAGAAACAAGGACATGTGGAAAGGAAGGAAGGAAGGAAGGAAGGAAAGAGAGAAGGAAGGATGGAACCAAAGAGCAAAGGAAGAAGGGAGATAAAAAGGTAGAGAAGGAAGAGAGAAAGAGGGAGGGAAGGAAGGAGAGAAGGAAGGATGGAACCAAAGAGCAAAGGAAGAAAGGATAGAAAGAGGTAGAGAAGGAAGAGAGAAAGAGGGAGGGAGGGAAGGAGAGAAAGAAGGATGGAACCAAAGAGTAAAGGATGAAAGGAGAGAAAGAGGTAGAGAAGGAAGAGAGAAAGAGGGAGGAAAGGAAGGAGAGAAGGAAAGATAGAACAAAAGAGCAAAGGAAGAAAGGAGAGACAGGTCGAGAAGGAAGAAAGGAGAGAAAGAAAGAAGGAGAGGAAGAGGGAGGAAAGGAAGGAAGGAAATAGAGAAGGAAGAACAGAAGCACAGAGCAAAGGAAGGAAGGAAGGAAGGAAGGAAGGAAGGAAGGAAGGAAAGATAGAGGTAGAGAAGGAAGAAAAGAGAGAAAGAAAGGAGAGAAAGAGGGAAGCAATGAGTGGCAGGTACAGCTAGTAAATCAATAAAATAAGGGATATACGATGTGCTAGAAGAACTGAATATTTTCAAACAGAAAGTGAGCAAGCACTTGTCTCCGTCCACCATTGCCACACAAGAGGAATAAAGCAGGCTTCTTCATCTTTGCAAAAAACATACAAAGCAGGGCTGCATCTATATTAGATTTAATGCCGTTTGACACTGCTTACACTGCCATAACGAAGTACTATGGAATCATGGAGAGTTGTAGTTTAGTGGGGCCTTGCAGTGAAGGCTGAAGATCTTGTGAAGCTACAACTCCCAGAAGGGAAAGCTGGGTCAATCTAAATCAGATGCTCCTTGGGTTCAGCACCATGGACAGACTTACCAAGCTGATGTCTTGCAAGGTGATGGACTTTCTCTGCTCCACGACGCTCCCCAAATGTCCCATGGTTAACTGTTTGGAGGAAAGAGAGAAGAGAGTGAAGCAAATTGTGGCCAAAGAGGGTCTTCTATGCAAGTTGAGGTCCTCCACCCCAATTAACTCCCGTCACATGAGATAGAGAATAAGGAGGTGAATCACTTGCCCTTTTCCCTTTACGTTTTCTACCAGATGTAATGTCCTTCCTAAATCTACACTGTCATCACATGCAAAGATGTGGACAGATTCTCACTACTACCAACCAAGGAAGTCTTTGGTATCAATGGAAAGACCTCCTCATTTCTTACAGCTAGGGAGTCTCCAACTTTGGGGACCTTCTAGACGCCCTCAAGGTACCTCTTTGAAACGTGTGGCTTCTGTCCATACTGGGAAGAACACCACCTCTTTCTGGCCCCTTCTACACTTCCATATATAATCCAGATTATCTGCTTTGAACTGGATTATGTGGCAATGTAGACTCATCATGTTAATCCACTTCAAAGCAGATAATCTAGATTATATATGGCTGTGAACGGGCCTATGTTGCTGCTAATAACATTGTGTCTGCACCCAAACTTTACATAGGTTCAGCATTGCCTATATACACTTCCACATAAAATCCAGATTATCTGCTTTGAACTGGATTATGTGGCAATGTAGACTCATCATGTCAATCCAGTTCAAAGCAGATAATCTGGATTATATATGGCTGTGAACGGGCCTATGTTGCCACTAATGACATTGTGTCTGCACCCAAACTTTACATTGGTTCAGCATTGCCTATATACACTTCCATATATAATCCAGATTATCTGCTTTGAACTGGATTATGTGGCAATGTAGACTCATCATGTTAATCCACTTCAAAGCAGATAATCTGGATTATATATGGTTGTGAACGGGCCTATGTTGACGCTAATGACATTGTGCCTGCACCCAAACTTTACATAGGTTGAGCATTGCCTATATCCACTTCCATATATAATCCAGATTATCTACTTTGAACTGGATTATGTGGCAATGTAGACTTGTCATGTCAATCCAGTTGAAAGCAGATAATCTGGATTATATATGGCTGTGAATGGGCCTATGTTGCCGCTAATGACATTGTGTCTGCACCCAAACTTTACATAGGTTCAGCATTGCCTATATACACTTCCATATATAATCCAGATTATCTGTTTTGAACTGGATTATTTGGTAATGTAGACTCATCATATTAATCCAGTTCAAAGCAGATAATTTGGATTATATGGCAGTGTGGAACGGGCCTCTGTTGCCACTAAGGGAATTGTGTCTGAACCCAATATTTACCTACATTGTGCATTGTTTATATAGAAACTGGAAATACACCTTGGGTGATAACTCTGAAGTTCAGACTAAAACCCAGAGCGCATCAACATTGCAGAATGAATGCCGTTTGATACTCCGTTAATGGCCATGGCTCAATGCTATGGATTAGTGGGATTTGTAGTTTGGTGAGGCACCAGCCCTCTTTGGTGGAGAAGTTTTTCTAAAGCTCTAACTATCAAAGAGAAAAAGGTAGAGAAGGAAAAGGAGAGAAAGAAAGAAGGAGAGGAAGAGGGAGGAAAGGAAGGAAGGAAATAGAGAAGGAAGAACGGAACCATGTAGACTGCGTCATGGAGGAGGGAGGGTGTTCCATTGTCCAGGGAGCCCCCATAGAAGTCGTGGTGGGGAGGGGGAGATACGGGAAAGGGAGACCTTTAATTCGGTCTAGGGAACGTGGATCAACATTAGTAATTCCAAAGCGGTCTCCTGATGTGGGAAGTTGGTGTAACCAGGAAGGCGGTCCCTCCGGGTTGAAGGTGGTGCTGTTGAACGCCAGATCTGTCAATGGTAAAACAGCTTTCATCCAGGATTTGATCCTGGATGAACGGGCAGACCTGGCGTGCATCACAGAGACCTGGCTGGATGAAGCTGGAGGAGTGAACTTGACCCAGCTTTGTCCACCAGGTTTCTCTGTGCAGCACCAACCGAGATCCGGAGGGCGGGGAGGCGGGGTTACAGTGGTCTATAGAGATTCCATTCCTCTGACCAGGGGCCCCATCCTGCAGTCAACAAATTTTGAATGCGTCCACCTGAGGGTGGGTGACCGGGACAGTAGGGATTCTGTTAGTGTACCGTCCACCTCGCTGCACTACAGACTCCCTGACTGAGCTAGCGGGGGTGGTCTCAGACCTGGCATTGGAGTCCCAACGGCTACTCGTGCTGGGGGACTTCAACGTCCACGCCGAGGCCACCTTATCGGGAGCGGCTCAGGACTTCATGTCTGCCATGGCAACCATGGGGCTGTCCCAACAGGTATCTGGCCCCACCCACAGTGCTGGACACACATTGGACTTGGTTTTCTGTCAGGGATGGGAGGAAGGTGGCGGTGTTGAGGAGTTATCCATCTCTCCGTTGCCATGGACCGACCACCACCTGGTCAGCTTTAGACTCACTGCACCCCCTAACCTCCGCAGAGGTGGAGGACCCATTAAGTTGGTCCGCCCCAGGAGGCTTATGGATCCGGATGGATTCCTGACGGCTCTTGGGAATTTCCCGCCTCCTCGGTTGGTGATCCTGTCGATGCCCTGGTCGCTCTCTGGAATGGGGAGATGACCAGGGCAATTAGACACGATCGCCCCAGAACGTCCCCTCTCAAGTAGCCGAGCTAAACCAGCTCCTTGGTTCACTGAGGAGCTGGCAGCGTTGAAGCGAAAGAAGAGGGTACTAGAGAGCGTGTGGCGTTCGGATCCGAGCGAGCCAAATCGAACACGGTTTGTGTCCTTTTTAAGGGCATACGCCGCGGCAATAAAAGCCGCAAAGAAGACTTTCTTTGCGGCCACTATTGCGTCTGCAAAGAACCGTCCGGCTGAACTGTTCCGAGTTGTCAGAGGCCTTTTAAAACCCACCATGCAGGATGGGTGCCCTGATGACTCGGCAGTTCGCTGTGAAGCCTTTGCTCAGTTCTTTGCAGACAAAGTCGCTTTGATCCGCTCTGGTCTGGATACCATATTAACGGCAGTCTCTGAAGATGTAACACGAGCATCTGCTTGTCCGGTTTTGATGGATTCATTTCAATTGGTTCAATCCGAGGATGTGGACAAGGTGCTTGGAGGAATGAGAGCTACCACATGCATCCTAGACCCCTGCCCATCCTGGCTTCTAAAGGAGGCCAGAGGGGGATTGGCCGAGTGGGTGAAGGTGGTGGTTAATGCCTCCCTTCGGGAAGGCAAAATTCCAGCCAGCTTAAAACAAGCTGTGATAAAACCGCTGTTGAAAAAACCATCACTGGACCCCACTCAATTCGTCAACTATCAGCCTGTTTCCAATCTCCCCTTTTTGGGCAAAGCCATGGAACGTGTGGTGGCCTCACAACTCCAGGCATTCTTGGTAGACACGGATTATCTGGATCCGGCACAGTCTGGCTTTAGGCCGGGGCATGGTACCGAGACAGCCTTGGTCGCCTTAGTGGATGATCTGCGCCGGGAGCTCGACAGGGGGAGTGTGTCCCTGTTGGTGCTGCTGGACCTCTCAGCGGCCTTCGATACCGTCGACCACGGTATCCTTCTGGGACGCCTCGCGGGAATGGGTCTTGGAGGAACTGTTCTACAGTGGCTCCGCTCATTCCTCAAGGGTCGGTCTCAGAAGGTGTTATTGGGAGACTCCTGCTCAACCCCACAACCTTTGTCTTGTGGGGTTCCTCAGGGTTCAATATTGTCTCCCATGTTGTTCAACATCTACATGAAGCCGCTGGGTGAGATCATCCGGAGTTTCGGGGTGCGATGTCATCTGTACGCAGATGATGTCCAACTCTGTCACTCCTTTCCACCTGTTACTAAGGAGGCTGTCGAGGTCCTGAACCGGTGCTTGGCCGCTGTGACGGTCTGGATGGGGGCGAACAAATTGAAATTGAATCCAGACAAGACAGAGGTACTCCTGGTCAGTCGCAAGGCCGAACAGGGTATAGGGTTACAGCCTGTGTTGGACGGGGTCGCACTCCCCCTGAAGGTTCGCAGCTTGGGTGTGATCCTGGACTCATCGCTGAGCCTGGAACCCCAGGTTTCGGCGGTGACCAGGGGAGCATTCGCACAGTTAAAACTCATGCGCCAACTGTGCCCGTACCTTGGGAAGTCTGACTTGGCCATGGTAGTCCACGCTCTGGTTACATCCCATTTAGACTACTGCAACGCTCTCTATGTGGGGTTGCCTTTGAAGACGGCTCGGAAGCTCCAATTAGTCCAACGTCGGCAGCCATGATACTAACTGGAGCGGAGCGCAGGGAGCACACAACTCCTCTGCTGCACCAGCTCCACTGGCTGCCGATTTGCTACCGGGCTCAATTCAAAGTGCTGGCGTTGGCCTTTAAAGCCCTAAACGGTTCTGGCCCAACCTACCTATCCGAACGTATCTCGGCCTATCAGCCCACCAGGACCCTAAGATCTTCTGGGGAGGCCTTGCTCTCTATCCCGCCTGCTTCACAGGTGCGGCTGGCGGGGACGAGAGACAGGGCCTTTTCTGTGGTGGCCCCTCAGCTCTGGAACGCCCTTCCCATGGAGGTAAGATCAGCCTCCTCGCTGATGGTATTCCAAAGAAGACTAAAAACTTGGATGTTCAAGCAGGCATTTGGTTAATTCGGTGCAATGAATGTGTTGATTACGGATTGGTAATATGGATGATGAAATTGGACCACGATTTTAGTTAGGAGATGTATTGGATTGTGATTTACGTGTAATATTGTGTATTATGTTTTTATGGTTTTAATTGTATACTGTGCACTGTATATTTTGTTGTAAACCACGTTGAGTCGCCAGTTAGGCTGAGAAACGGCGGTATACAAGGACAGTAAATAAATAAAATAAATAAACCACAGAGCAAAGGAAGGAAAGATAGAGGTAGAGAAGGAAGAAAAGAGAGAAAGAAAGAAGGAGAGAAAGAGGGAGAGATTGGGCCACGGCCATTAAAGCAGAGTCGAACTGCATTTCCCGACCACTCAAGCGTGATGCAAAACTGGCATCCGGAAACATCCTTATCGCTGTGCAAAACCGCAAGGAACACTCCTGTCCCTGTTGCTGCCGAATGTTTTAACCAGGGGAGATAAGCACTGCACATAAATCAAAGAAGACAGGCACTCGACAAGTCTCCGGTGCAAACACCTGATGCTCAAACTCAGTTAAATTCCACTTGCAAGCAATTACAGTGCTCTTGTCTCTTTGCAAGATCCCCTGGTGAGAGGATGGATCGCCTTTTTCTCTTAAGATTTCTGGAGGATTCATCATGCTTGACATTCATTGGGTGAGTGCATGCAAATCCACACCTTGCAGGGTTCCCTTGCTAGATTGGCCATGAGATGCTGGGAGATGTAGTCCTGGGCTTTACTAAAGACTTGCTCTACAAGAATCATTAACTTCCCAAAGACCTGCTCCATAGCAATGCACCAAGAGCCATTATCTTCTCAAAAGATCTGCTTGACTAGAGTGCCTAGTTTTCCAAAGACTTGCTCTACAGCCGTGTCCCAAAAACCCTTAGCTTTCCAAAAGATACTGCTTGACAAGAGTCACTAGTCTTCCAAAAGACTTGCTCTACATCAACATCTCAAGAGCCATTAGCTTCACAAAAGACCTGCTCTACGGCAACATCCCAAGAGTCATTAGAATCATAGAATCATTGAATCATAGAATCAAAGAGTTGGAAGAGACCTCATGGGCCATCCAGTCCAACCCCCTGCCAAGAAGCAGGAATATTGCATTCAAATCACCCCTGACAGATGGCCATCCAGCCCCTGTTTAAAAGCTTCCAAAGAAGGAGCCTCCACCACACTCCGGGGCAGAGAGTTCCACTGCTGAACGGCTCTCACAGTCAGGAAGTTCTTCCTCATGTTCAGATGGAATCTCCTCTCTTGTACTTTGAAGCCATTCCTCCATTGCGTCCTAGTCTCCAGGGAAGCAGAAAACAAGCTTGCTCCCTCCTCCTCCCTGTGGCTTCCTCTCACATATTTATACATGGCTATCATATCTCCTCTCAGCCTTCTCTTCTTCAGGCTAAACATGCCCAGCTCCTTAAGCCGCTCCTCATAGGGCTTGTTCTCCAGACCCTTGATCATTTGAGTCGCCCTCCTCTGGACACATTCCAGCTTAGAGTCAATATCTCTCTTCAATTGTGGTGCCCAGAATTGGACACAATATTCCAGGTGTGGTCTAACCAAAGCAGAATAGAGCATGGGGAGCATGACTTCCCTAGATCTAGACACTAGGCTCCTATTGATGCAGGCCAAAATCCCATTGGCTTTTTTTGCCGCCACATCACATTGTTGGCTCATGTTTAACTTGTTGTCCACGAGGACTCCAAGATCTTTTTCACACGTACTGCTCTCGAGCCAGGCACCCCCATTCTGTATCTTTGCATTTCGTTTTTTCTGCCAAAGTGGAGTATCTTGCATTTGTCACTGTTGAACTTCATTGTGTTAGTTTTGGCCCATCATCTCTCTCATCTGTCGAGATCCCTTGCTGTTTACATCAACATCTCAAGAGCCACTGGCTTTCCAAAAGACCTGCTTCACAACAACACCCCAAGAGCCTTTCCCTTTCCAAAATATCTCCTCTCCAAGGTCCCATGCTTCTGCACATCATAAATCAAGGCCGTGCTTGAACAACTCACGGGGAAACCGATCTCCTCCTCCAGGACTTTATCTCCCACAACCTGAAAGACACAAGAAAGGAGCATAAAATGGAGGAAATGTGAAACACGTTCAAGCACTTTCAGGCAAGAGAACAAAATAATACTGGAGACAGATACACTATTTGATGTAATGATATCAAATGATAACGCAGCTCGATACAACTTTATTTTTACTAGCTCTACCCGCCACGTGTTGCTATGGCCAACCTTCCCTCCCTCTTTCTCTCCTTCTTTCCCTCCTTCCTTTCTCCTCTTTCTTTCCTTTTTCTTTCCTTCTCTCTTCCTTCACTACCTCTTTCCTTCCTTCCCCCTTTTTTTTCCTTCCTTTTTCTCTTCTTTCTTCCTTCTCTACCTTTTTCCTTCCTTCCTTCACTTTTTTTTTCCATTCTTCCGCCTTTCCTCTCTCTTCCCTTTCTCTTCTTCTTCTCTCTTTCCTTCCTTCCTTCTCTCTTCCTCTTTCCTTCCTTCCTTTCTCTCCTTTTCCTTCTCTACCTCTTTCCTTCTTTGCTTTTGGCTTCCATCCTTCCTTCTCTCTTCCTTCCTTCCCTTCCTTCCTTCTCTCCTTTTCCTTCCCCTTTTCCTTTTCCTTCCTCTTTTCTCTCTTTCTTCCTTCTCTCCTCTTTCCTTCCTTCCTTTCTTTCCTTCTCTCCTTCCTTCTTTCCCTTTTTCTTTCCCTCCCTCTTTCTCTCATTTCTTCCTTCTCTACCTCTTTCCTTCCTTCTTTTTCTTCCTTCTTCTTCTCTTTCCTTCTTTCTTTCCCTTTCCACTTTCTTCTTCTCTTTGTCATTGAATTAATGTGTTCCAGTGACAGAAGGCATTCTCTTTTCACTTTCGTTCCTTCTCTCGTTCTCTCAGGTATTAAGTCTTCTTACCTGGTCTTTCAGTCTTGATTAGGGGATTCCATCCTTCTGTATTCATCTTGTATTCTCTCCCTCTTCCGGAAGGTGACAGTGTGTTATTTAAGTCAGCAGGCTTAAGGTAAGTAACCTACCTCTTTGTTGCGGCCACCTTTTGACTGTTTCCTGCTGATTGTGCAGAAGTGTGAGTATAGACCTCTTTCCTTGCGCTTCCTTCGCTCTTTGCTTTCCATCCATCCTGCTTCGTCTTCCTACTATATCCTCTTCTCTGCCTTATGCGTGACCGTCTGAACTCGAGACCGTGCCAGGACTGAGAGGCGTGTGAGTCACAGCATGAAGTAAGGGCTGGAGTCGAATGGAGGACTTGAACGACAGAGGGATAGCCGTTTCTTGCTAGAAACACATTTGTAGGTCCGGACATGGTCGAGTGTTGGTGACAGAATGAAGGATATTGCCTCATTGTCCGTCCATCACTCTTCCTCTCAGGCTGTCTTTCTCGACATGTATCAGACACTGCCGTCCGTGCTTTGCTGCCCATCTTTCCTTCTACTCGTGTCACTTCCTGTCCTTACCGCAAGATTGGTAGATGAAGGTGTGCCTGCGCTACTCGTTTGTCGTAACTGTGTGCGTTGTGAGGCAAGATGACATTGTAGTATGTGTCTTCACTACCTCTTTTATCTCCTTCATTCCGTTCCTTCCTTCCTTCCCTCTTTTTCCTTCCTTTCCTTCTCTTTCCTTCCTTCTTCCCTTTCTTTCTTTCCTTTCCTCTTTCCTTCCTTCCTTAA
This sequence comes from Anolis sagrei ordinatus, assembly GCF_025583915.1. NCBI lineage: Eukaryota > Metazoa > Chordata > Lepidosauria > Squamata > Anolidae > Anolis > Anolis sagrei. The sequence continues at coordinate 278,432,563 of NW_026846588.1, read as the reverse complement.
CTCTTTGCTTCCATCCTTCCTTCTCTTTTTCCCTCCCTCTTTCTCTCCTACCTCCCTCTCTCCCTTCCTTCCTTTCTCCCCTTCCCTCCCTCCCTCTTCCTTCTCTTTTTTCTGTATTGTCATTTAGCTTTTCATTATTTAAAGATAGAGCCGCTACCGAAGCAGAAACAACTGTCTGAAGTCAGTTAAATGGATGATAAGAAGCAAGTTGGCCAGCAAATTGCACTGATAGAGCTGAAGTTTGCCCATGCCTGTTATAGTAGCAAGATGTGTGCAAAAATATGTGCATAAATAGGGAGGCTTTTACAATCTAGAAAACTGGATTGTAAAAGCTCCGGAACGGACAGAAATGGTCACATTCCCTTGTTTGATAAGGGAGGAGTGAAATGACAACTTTTCAAAGGAATGGGAGTAATTTGTGGCATTTATGAGGAAAATAAATAAAAATGTGAAAACAAGGTGACTTTTGCATGGGAAGTTGGAAGGTTGGGGCAGAAAGGTGGGGACTCACCTGGCAGAAAAGCTGGTGGTTGTCTTCAGAGACCAAGAGGAGGCAGCAAGACGGAGACCGGGTTTCCTGCTTGAGCTGCAAAGAAAGGACATGGTTACATTGAGGAGATACAAAAAGAGAGTCAATTTGGACAGTTCTGGGCTTGGACACACTTTGGTTTCCTCCCTCCGTTGAGGTTTAACCTTATCCAGAAAACAGCAAGATGGAGGGCTTGTGTTCAAATGTTTCGGCAGAGCGAACGCTATGGTTGGGGAAAAACAATAAATCAGGATGGTCCTCAATCTTTATCCAATCCATTTGCAAGCAACATGTTATGAAATCCTGAGTTTAAGGCAGTGTTTCTCAACCTGGGGGTCGGGATCCCTGGGGAGGTTGCAAGCGGGAGTTAGAGGGCTTGCCAAAGACCATCAGAAAACACAGTATTTTCTGTTGGTTATGGGAGTTCTGTCTGGGAAGTTTGATCCAATTCTATCATTGGTGGGCTTCAGAATGCTCTTTGATTGTAGATGAACTATACATCCCAGCAACTACAACTCCCAAATGTAAAGGTCTATTTTCCCCAAACTCCACCAGTGTTCACATTTGGGCATATTGAGTAGAGTTTGGTCCAGATCTGTCATTGTTTGAGTCCACAGTGATCTCTGGATGTAGGTGAACTACAACTCCAAAACCAAAGGACACTGCCCACCAAACCCTTCCAGTATTTTCTGTTGGTCATGGGAGTTCTGTGTGCCAAGTTTGGTTCAGTTTCACCATTGGTGGGGTTCAGAATGCTCTTTGATTATAGGTGAACTATAAATCCCAGCATCTACAACTCCCAAATGACAAAATCAATTTTTTGAGTGGAGGACATACATTGGGTTGTTAGGTGTCTTGTGTCCAAATTTGGTGTCAATTCATCCAGTGGTTTTTGAGTTCTGTTAATCCCACAAACGAGCATTACATTTTTATTTATATAGATTAAATAGTTTACTGCTCTCTGTTTTTAAGTCATTTATGAGTTAAAAGTCTTTTCCTGGCAAAGTTTATTCAGATGGCTCTCCACATTTGTCCTGTGAGGTCCTTCCACACAACTTAAAATCCCACACTGAACTGGATTATATGGCAGTGTGGACTCAGATAATCCAGTTCAAAGAAGATACTGTGGATTATCTGCTTTGATATTCTGAGGCCCCTTCCATACAGCTCCGTAAAATCCCATATTATCTGCTTTGAACTGGGTTATATGAATCATAGAATCATAGAATCAAAGAGTTGGAAGAGACCTCCTGTCCAACCCCATTCTGTCAAGAAGCAGGAATATTGCATCACAAAGCACCCCTGACAGATGGCCATCCAGCCTCTGTTTAAAAACTTCCAAAGAAGGAGCCTCCGCCACACTCCAGGGCAGAGAGTTCCACTGCTGAACAGCTCTCACAGTCAGGAAGTTCTTCCTCATGTTCAGAGAGAATCTCCTTTCTTGTAGTTTGAAGCCATTGTTCCATTGCGTCCTATAGAATCATAGAATCAAAGAGTTGGAAGGGACCTCCTGGGCCATCCAGTCCAACCCCATTCTGCCAAGAAGCAGGAATATTGCATTCAAATCACCCCTGACAGATGGCCATCCAGCCTCTGTTTAAAAGCTTCCAAAGAAGGAGCCTCCACCACACTCCGGGGCAGAGAGTTCCACTGCTGAACGGCTCTCACAGTCAGGAAGTTCTTCCTCAGGTTCAGATGGAATCTCCTTTCTTGTAGTTTGAAGCCATTGTTCCATTGCGTCCTAGTCTCCAGGGAAGCAGAAAGGAAGCTTGCTCCCTCCTCCTCCCTGTGGCTTCCTCTCACATATTTATACATGGCTATCATATCTCCTCTCAGCCTTCTCTTCTTCAGGCTAAACATGCCCAGCTCCTTAAGCCGCTCCTCATAGGGCTTGTTCTCCAGACCCTTGATCATTATAGTCACCCTCCTCTGGACACATTCCAGCTTGTCAATATCTCTCTTGAATTGTGGTGCCCAGAATTGGACACAATATTCCAATAAGTTGATCGAAAGGTAGCAGGTTTGATTCCGGGGAGCGGCGTGAGCTTCTGCTGACAGCCCCACCTTCTGCCAACCTAGCAGTTCAAAAACATGCAAATGTGGGTAAATCAATAGGTACCACTCCAGTGGGAAGGTAACAGCGCTCCATGCAATCACGCCAGCCACATGACCTTGGAGGTGTCTACGGACAACGCCGACTCTTCAGCTTAGAAATGGAGATGAGCACCAGAGTCCCAGAGTCGGACACGACTAGACTTCATGTCAGGGGAAAACCTTTGCCTTTATCTATATGACAATATGGACTCAGATAACCCAGTTCAAAGCAGATATTGTGGGATTTCCTGTCTTGATATCCTGGGTTATGTGGCTGCGTGAAAGGGTCCTAAGAGAGTGTGACTTATCAAAGGTTCATCCAGTGATTTTCCATAACAGAGCAAGGATTGGACCCTGGTTTCCAGAGCCATAGTCCAGTTCCCAAACCCTTCTACACAGCCCTATACCCCAAAATATCAAGGCAGGAAACCCCCCAATATCTGCTTTGGACTGGGTTATCTGAGTCCACGCTCACATAACGTGGGATTTTCTGCCTTGATATTCTGGGATATAAGGCTGTGTGGAAGGGCCCTAGGTCACTAAACATGCATTTACTAATAGAATCAACACAGTTTGAGATCAAATTAACTGTTATGGCTCAAGGCTGTGCAATGCTTTCCTTGCCTCCAATTTCACCCTAATTCTGGGTTTCCCAAGAAGCTACATAGACCCAAATTATGCAGATTGGGCCAGTTTCCAGCCATTAAGTTGCCGTTCCTGATTTTGGAGTGCAGAATTTTAGACAGCAGGGAACAGGATTGAAACTGGCCTCCCAACTGTGGATGATCAGGTCTTTTGACCAAATTATCCCTTCACAGCTGGAGAGGGAGAATGAGGAGGGCGCTGGTCCAGAACCCCCTGCCCTGGAACAACCGTCACCGATTTGGTGACATCAGTGTGCCTTTTGTGTCATTCGTTTCTCATTCTGTTCAAAAGCGACAGAGGCGCTCAGCTCTCTTTTGCTTGAGTAGGTCTCTGATGTTCTTCCAAAGAAGGCTCCAAAACTTCTGGGGCATCTACACTGTTGAATTGGTACAGTTGGGCATCACTTTGGTCTCTTCCCCCACTAGATAGATAGATAGATGGATGGATGGATGGATGGATAGATGATAGAGAGAGAGAGAGAGAGAGATGCATGCATGCATGCATGCATGCATGTATGGATGGATGGATGGATGGATGGATGGATGGATGGATGGATGGGATAGATAGATAGATAGATAGATAGATAGATAGATAGATAGATAGACAGATAGATAGATAGATTGATTTAGGACTATCTCTTAAATAATTTCAAAGCCTTCTGTTATCTATATATCTATCCATCTATAGTATGGATAGATGGATGGTGGGTGGATGGATGGATAGATAGATTGAAAGATAAGACTAGATGAATAGATATAGATCAATGGATGGGTGGATAGATAGATTCATGGATGAAGAGATAGATAGATAGCATCTAATTTCAAGAGATGGTGATACATTTCAGAGCTGTTTGATATTTTACATGTGTAACTGTTTTTCCTTATAATATTAATAAATGTTTTATATTCAAAACAAAAAAAAGAGATAGATAGATAGATAGATAGATAGATAGATAGGACTATCTCCTAAATAATTTCAAAGCCTCCTGTCATCCATGCATGTATCCATCTATAGTACCGATAGATAGATAGATAGATAGATAGATAGATAGATAGATAGATAGATAGATAGATAGATGGCTGGATAGATAGATAGATAGATAGATAGATAGATAGATAGATAGATGGCTGGATAGATAGATAGATAGATAGACAGACAGACAGACAGATAGATAGATGGCTGGATAAATAGATAGATAGACAGATAGATAGATAGATAGATAGATAGATAGATAGATGGCTGGATAGATAGATAGATAGATAGATAGATAGATAGATAGATAGATAGATAGATAAGACTAGATGAACAGATATAGATCAATGGATGGATGGGTAGATAGTAGGGCTGGGCGGTTTCGTTTCCTAATTTCGTAATTCGTTAAAAATTCGTTATTTTTTTTATAACGAAGCAATAACGAAACATTCAGGAGCATCTAAAAAACGAAACGAATTTTTAAATTCATTTCGTAATTGCTTCGAATTCGTTTTGTATTCGTTTCGTTATTGTTTTGAAATTGTTTCGTTATTATTTCCGCATGTCTGGGGCAAGTTTTATAGTTGTTGTTTGTTTAATCAGTGAAAAAAAATTATAAATATCACACCAACAGTCAACAACAGAGGGAGAGGGAAGCTTCAGAAGTTCCCCTTGTCCCATTTGGAGGCTTTTTAGCGTATTGCGCGGTCGCGTCCGCCATTAACGAATCGATTCGTAATTGTTTCGTAATTGTTTTGTAATTTTACGAAATTTCATAAATATCGAACTTTTTTACAGAAAAAATTCGGAATTCTTTTAAAAATCGAAACACAAAACCCCCCAAAAAACGAATCGATTTTAGAAACAAATTTTTCCGTTGTTACCCAGGCCTAATGGATAGATAAGACTAGATGAATAGATATAGATCAATGGGTGGGTGGGTAGATAGATAGATAGATAGATAGATGCACGGATGAAGAGATAGATAGATGCCTGTGCGTATGCTCAGTGTTGTTTTGAATTTGTGAGTTTGTTTTGGTGTGTATTTGAATTTTGATGAGTGTTGGTCATACCTTGGGGTATGAGGCATTAGAAGGCCAAATTTGGTGATATTTGGTCCTGTAGTTTTTCCGTTTTTGAACCACTAACGACGACGTTAACCTTTATATATATATAGATTGCATCCAATTTCCTAAGATTGGGGCCAGCTGTTGATAAACCGTCCTCTTGTTGACATTATGATTGCAACCAGGTTTTACACAACCTTAATTGGTAAATATATATATATATATATATATATATATATGAAAGGAAACAGAGCAAAGGGTTTGGAAGGGCTAGCAAAGAAAGTATGCAATTTCTCAGGCTCGTTTTTGCACCTTCCACTTAGCCCTCGTCCAAGCAAATTGAATTGGATGGCTTGCTCCAGAGTCCCTTCTGATCCCAGCGAGATTTTTTAATTTCCTTGTTTTAGCTCGTCACGCTCTTTCGCATATTGTGGTCTGTTTAAATGATCTTCACAGTTTAATGGTTTACATTTTCAAAGAGGCACTCAGCTGCAACATGTTGCTCTGAGATCCTGGAATGCATGCTAAGAATACAAATGAAGGTTGGGTCTCCTATCTATCTATCTATCTATCTATCTATCTATCTATCTATCTATCTATCTACGAGAGGCATTCATGAAAGATGTCCCCTGACCCCCTTGGTATGGATTCCTGGGAGTTGTAGTTGGGAGCCATATTACAAACCACAACTCCCAGCAGACCATAGCATGGATCCATGGCAGTTGAGTCAAACTGCATTCCTTTTACAGTGTTGTCCAGACATGGGCAAACTTTGGCCCTCCTTCCAGGTATTTTAGACTTCAGCTCCCATAATTCCTAACAGCTTAGGAATTGAAGTCCAAAACGCCTGAAGGGTTAAAGTTTGCCCATGCCTGGCATATATTGAGAGGATGGGGAGAAATGTCAGGAGAGAATGCTACTGGAGCGTGGCCATGCAACTTTGAAAAATTCATAACAACCCAGCCAGTGGGCTGTTAAGAATTGTGGGAGTTGAAGTCCAAAACGCCTGGAGGGCCGAAGTTTGCCCATGCCTGGTGTAAACTAAAGTTTGGACTAAAAACCGGAGTGGATCCATCAACCTGTTGGCATGCAGAACACTGAGATAATGGTTTGGGAGAGGAGTTGGGAGGTTTAACAAAACATTCCAACCCCAAGGCATCTTCCCTATTATGTGTCGTTATATTCAACCTCCTTCCTGTTTGGGAAAAGTAGGAAAAACTTTGCAACTCAGTTGAGTTGGAAAGATTTCTATGTTTTTAATGGTTTTTGTATTGTATTGATTTTATATTGATTTTATAATGCTGTTTTAATTGTATGTTGTGGATTGTTATGGCATCGAAGCGCTGTCAGTTTGTAAGCCACCTTGAGTCGCTTTCGGGCTTGAGAAAAGTGAGTTAGAAATATCACAAATAAATAAATAACGAACTGACAATTTGCATAATTGTCATCCGGAGTTTCGGGGTGCGGTGTTATCTGTACGCAGATGACGTCCAACTCTGTCACTCCTTCCCACCTACTACTAAGGAGGCTGTTCAGGTCCTGAACCGTGCTTGGCCGCTGTGTCGGACTGGATGAGGGCTAACAAATTGAAATTGAATCCAGATAAGACAGAGGCACTCCTGGTCAGTCGTAAGACCGAACAGGGCATAGGGTTACAGCCTGTGTTAGACGGGGTTACACTCCCCCTGAAGACGCAGGTTCGCAGCTTGGGTGTGATCCTGGACTCTTCGCTAAGCTTGGAACCCCAAGTTTCGGCGGTGTCCAGGGGAGCATTTGCACAATTAAAACTTGTGCGCCAGTTGCGCCCGTACCTTGGGAAGTCGGACTTGGCCACGGTAGTCCACGCTCTGGTTACATCCCGGATTGATTACTGCAACATGCTCTACGTGGGGTTGCCCTTGAAGACTGCCCGGAAGCTTCAGATGGTCCAGCGCTCGGCAGCCAGGTTGCTAACGGGAGCGGCACTCAGGGAGCACACCACTCCTCTGCTGAGCCAGCTCCACTGGCTGCCAATCTGCTACCGGGCACAATTCAAGGTGCTGGCTTTAGCCTATAAAGCCCTAAACGGTTCTGGCCCTGCTTACCTCTCTGAACGCATCTCCACCTATGAACCGACGAGGATGTTAAGATCGTCCGGGGAGGCCCTGCTCTCGGTCCCGCCTGCGTCGCAGGCGCGGCTGGCGGGGACGAGAGACAGGGCCTTCTCGGTGGTGGCCCCTCGGCTATGGAATGCCCTACCCGTAGACATCAGGCAGGCCCCTTCGTTGCTGGAGTTCCGGAGGAAGGTCAAGACGTGGCTCTATGAACAGGCGTTCGGTCAACAAGGCAACTGAACTCATGAAGACGGTATAAATGAACAAAGGAATGGTAGAAGGATTATGAGAACGGAATCTGATTTTACTGAGGCGTTGATGACCACATTGTTTTGTCTTGTATTGTCTGTCGTGTATGTTGTGTTTTAACTAATTGTGATTGTTATATAAATTGTATTGTAAACCGCATTGAGTCGCCGATTTAGGCTGAATGAAAAACGCGGTATAAAAATAAAGCAAATAAAATAAAATAAAAATAATAATTAATTGTGGCTTTGCATACTCACATAATTAAGGACTTTGAGCTGGAGGGAAGCCGCATCCAAGTCATAGAGCTCCCCTGCAGAAACAACAAAGCAGCAGGTGACCATTCAATACACGCAGTCCCCAAGTCACATACAAACAACATCACTTCTGTAGGTTTGTAAGTTGAATCTGTACATTTTTCAAGAGTAACTCCAGCCAAATGTATATGTCACATAGAAGGCTTTCATGGCCAAAATCACTGGGTTGTTGCAGGTTTTGGGGGGCTATAGGTGCTAGGTGTGAATGTTTCAACTGACAAACAAAGACATCTAATCAACTCTCAACAAAAGATTGCCCCAGGCACTGCCAGGCCATCAAATCCTAATCAAGGTGGTCAGCTGAAACATTCCCACCCAGCTCCAACAGGCAAGAGTTCTTTGTCCCACCCTGGTCATTCCACAGGCTATATGGCCATGTTCTAGAGGCATTCACCGCTTTGAGTCGCCTGAGGGCTGAGAAAAGCGCTACTTTATAGAAATAAAGTAAATAATTCTCTCCTGACGTTTCGCCTGCATCTATGGCAAGCATCCTCAGAGGTAGTGAGGTCTGTTGGAACTAGGAAAAGGGGTTTATATATCTGTGGAATGACCCGGGTGGGACAAAGGACTCTTGTCTGCTGGAGCTAGGTGTGAATGTTTCAACTGACCACCTTGATTAGCATTTGATGGCCTGGCAGTTTTTTGGTGTGGCTTGTTAGTGCCTGGGGCAATCTTTTGTTGAGAGGTGATTAGATGTTCCTGATTGTTTCCTCTCTGTTGTGCTGTTGTAATTTTAGAGTTTTTTTAATACTGGTAGCCAGATTTTGTTCATTTTCATGGTTTCTCCTTTCTGTTGAAATTGTCCACATGCTTGTGGATTTCAATGGCTTCTCTGTATAGTTGCTAATCAAGGTGGTCAGTTGAAACATTCACACCTAGCTCCAGCAGACAAGAGTCCTTTGTCCCACCCTGGTCATTCCACAGATATAATAAACCCTTTTTCCTAGTTCCAACAGACCTCACTACCTCTGAGGATGCTTGCCATAGATGCAGGCGAAACATCAGGAGAGAATGCCTCTAGAACATGGCCATATAGCCTGAAAAAAACCTACAACAACCCACAATTTCCATTGTTACAAGGCTCCTTTGATGAGAATCAATAGCCTAGATAAGGGATGGGAAATACCTCTCAGCAGGTGGATCTATCTACATTGCCATAGAACACTATTTAACATGGTTGTTGTTCCTGGGTTATCAATGTTATTTCCTAATTGGTTCTATCACAAAAACATGGGGAAAGTTGATTAAACTGTAAAATCTTTGTCTTTGCAGGAGAGACATCATCCTGCTCTAGCACCTTTTGCTATTCCTTTTCAATTAGTATCTCAGCCAATTCAACTTATTCTGCCACAAAACAAAGTTTCTGGAGTAGAACAACTACTTTCAAAGTAAAGACTACACAATGAAACAGGAAATAACACTTTCAAACCAGGAACAGAAAATTCTGTAAATTTTGTTACATAGTGTAATGCAATTTAACTGCACTGATTTGCATTATATGGGTCTGCACTGGCTATACAACACAGTTTATAACTGCATGCTATGTCAGTGCAGATCGAGCCTAAATCTCACAACAGCAGCAGAGGATTCCTTACCGCACAACTGGAGGATCTTCCGGTCCTGGTCATTATAGCTGTCCTTGGGGGCCTCTCCGGTCTTCTCCGGCAAGTTCTGTGATGGGGAGGTGGACACATGGTTGACCTGTGGCAGCTTCTGGAGGGCTTGGATGCGCTTGTAGGACACCAGGATCTGTGCATGGGTAAAAGGCATGGTTTTAGGAACATACCACTTAATAGCCAACCTTGCAGAGAAGAAAAGGGTTGATAACTGAGCCATCTTTCCCAGGAGACCTTGGGACAGCACTGCCCCATGCTCACATCATTGGATTGCCATAACTTGATAACAGGCACTGATATAACATGGGTCATGCATGGTGTGAGCTAGAGCTCTTATCAAAAGATTGAGGATGCTGAAAAAATATAAAATTGGAAGGGTGCCCAGGGGTCATCTAGTCTGACCAGAGGAGGATTTTGCATCAATAGAGATCTTCTGGTTGAGTCCAAACTTTGGATCCCTCGATTTCTTCTTCTTCATCATCATCATCATTCATCATCATTTAATAACTTATTAATCGCCCTCCATCCGAGAATGCTCCAGGCGATTTACAGCTAAATTATAAAAGATACAATACATACATACAGAAATTAAAAAATCAACAGAGATCGAATGCTCTAGTGAAAAGCCAGGTCTTAAGTTGAGCGGACCCTCTGGACTAAAGGTGGTGCTGTTGAACGCCAGATCTGTCAACGGAAAAACGACCTGGATCCAGGACCTAATCCTGGACGAGCGGGCAGATCTGGCGTGCATCACGGAGACCTGGCTGGATGAAGCTGGAGGAGTAAATCTGACCCAGCTTTGTCCTCCAGGCTTCTCCGTGCAGCACCAACCGAGATCCGGAGGTCGGGGAGGCGGGGTCGCAGTGGTCTATAGAGATTCCATCCATCTGACCAGGTGCCCCATCCCGCAGACCACAAATTTTGAATGCGTCTACCTGAGGGTGGGTGACCGGGACAGAATAGGGATTCTGTAGTGTACCGTCCACCTCGCTGCACTACAGTCTCCCTACCTGAGCTAGCGGGGGTGGTCTCGAGCCTGGCGTTGAAGTCTCAACGGCTTCTTGTGCTGGGAGACTTCAACATCCATGCCGAGACGACCCTCACAGGCGCGGCTCAGGACTTCATGTCTGCCATGGCAACCATGGGGCTGTCCCAACAAATATCTGGCCCCACCCACTGTGCTGGACACACATTGGATTTGGTTTTCTGTCAGGGATGGGAACAGGGTGGCGGTGTGGAGGAGTTGTCCATCTCTCCGTTGCCATGGACCGACCACTTCCTGATCAGATTTAGACTCACTGCGCCCCCTAACCTCTGCAAAGGTGGAGGACCCATTAAGATGGTCCGCCCCAGGAGGCTTATGGATCCGAATGGTTTCCTGACGGCTCTTGGGGATTTTCCCGCCACCTCGGTAGGTGACCATGTCGAAGCCTTGGTCGCTCTCTGGAATGGGGAGATGACCAGGGCTATTGACATGATTGCTCCGGAACGTCCCCTCTCAAGTAGCCGAGCTAAACCAGCCCCTTGGTTTACTGAGGAGCTGGCAGTGATGAAGCGAAGGAAGAGGGAACTAGAGAGCGTGTGGCGTTCGGAACCGAGCGAGTCAAATCGAGCACGGTTTGTGTCCTTTCTTAGGGCATATGCCGCGGCAATAAAGACCGCAAAGAAAACTTTCTTTGCGGCCACTATTGCGTCTGCAAAGAACCGTCCGGCGGAGTTGTTTCGGATTGTCAGAGGTCTTTTAACTCCCACCACTGCAGGTGGGAGCCCTGACAATTCGGTCGCGCGCTGTGAAGCATTTGCTCGGTACTTCGCAGACAAAGTCGCCTTGATCCGTTCTGGGCTGGACGCCACGTTAGATGCAGACTCCGAGAATGTAACGAGAGCACCTGCTTGTCCTATTTTGTTGGATTCTTTTCAGTTTGTGAAACCCGAGGATGTGGACAAGATACTTGGAGGAATGAGGCCCACCACGTCCATCCTAGACCCCTGCCCATCCTGGCTTCTGAGAGAGGCCAGAGGGGGGTTGGCTGAGTGGGTAACAGTGGTGGTGAATGCCTCCCTTCGGGAAGGCAAGATTCCAGCGAGCCTAAAACAGGCTATTATAAAGCCGCTGTTGAAGAAGCCATCACTGGACCCCACTAAATTGGACAACTTTCGGCCTGTTTCCAATCTCCCCTTTTTGGGCAAAGTCATGGAAAGCGTGGTGGCCTCACAACTCCAGGTATTCTTGAGAGACACGGATTATCTGGATTCGGCACAGTCTGGTTTCAGACCGGGGCATGGTACCGAGACGGTCTTGGTCGCCTTAGTGGATGATCTGCGCCGGGAGCTAGACAGGGGGAGTGTGTCCCTGTTGGTGCTCCTGGACCTCTCAGCGGCTTTCGATACCGTCGACCACGGTATCCTTCTGGGGCGCCTTGCGGAAATGGGTCTTGGGGGCATTGCTTTGCAGTGGCTCCGGTCATTTCTGGAGGGTCGCACTCAGAAGGTGTTATTGGGGGACTCCTGTTCCGCTCCACAACCTTTGACTTGTGGGGTGCCACAGGGTTCCATACTGTCCCCCATGCTGTTTAATATCTACATGAAGCCGCTGGGTGAGATCATCCGGAGTTTCGGGGTGCGGTGTCATCTGTACGCAGATGATGTCCAACTCTGTCACTCCTTTCCACCTGCTACTAAGGAGGCTGTCGAAGTCCTGAACCGGTGCCTGGCCGCTGTAACGGTCTGGATGAGGGCGAACAAACTGAAACTAAATCCAGACAAGACAGAGGTACTCCTGGTCAGTCGCAAGGCCGAACGGGATATAGGGTTACAGCCTGTGCTGGATGGGGTCGCACTCCCCTTGAAGGCGCAGGTTCGCAGCTTGGGTGTGACCCTGGATTCATCGTTGAGCCTGGATCCCCAGGTTTCAGCGGTGACCAGGGGAGCATTTGCACAGCTCCGGCTCGTGCGCCAGCTGCGCCCGTATCTCGGGAAGTCTGACTTGGCCACGGTGGTACACGCTCTGGTCACATCCCGGCTTGACTACTGCAACGCTCTCTACGTGGGGCTGCCCTTGAAGACGGCCCGGAAGCTTCAGCTGGTTCAGCGTGCGGCAGCCATGTTACTAACTGGAGCGGGATACAGGGAGCACACAACGCCCTTGTTGTCCCAGCTCCACTGGCTGCCGATTTGCTACCGGGCCCAATTTAAGGTGCTGGTGTTGGCCTACAAAGCCCTAAACGGCTCCGGCCCAAAATACCTTTCTGACCGCATCTTGGCCTATGAGCCCACGAGGACCTTGAGATCGTCTGGGGAGGCCCTTCTCTCGATCCCGCCTGCCTCACAGGCACGTCTGGCGGGGACGAGGGAGAGGGCCTTCTCGGTGGTGGCCCCCCGGCTGTGGAACACCCTCCCGACATACATCAGACAGGCGCCCTCTCTCATGTCCTTTCGGAAGAGCCTTAAGACCTGGCTGTTTGAAAGGGCATTTAATTAAGTGCTAAGCAGCAAATAGGACGGTAATGAGAACTGGAATGGTACAGGGATGATGAGACTGGCTATGATTCCACTAAGAGACGAAGCGGATTTTTGTGTAGTTTGTAGTGTTGTATAGTTATATGTTTTGATACTGGCTTTGTAATTTGTCTTTTATGTGTACTGTACACCGCCATGAGTCGCCCGTAAGGGCTGAGAATGGCGGTTAATAAGTGCATTAAATAAATAAATAAATAAATAAATAAATACCCAATATGCCCAAATCTGAATACTGGTGGTCTCATGTAGGGCGGCAAGGAATTCCACAAGGGAGGGGCAGAAATAGAAAAAGCCCTGCGTCTGGTCCTTTCCAAGTGCACTTCTCTAGGACCCGGTATATGGAGTAAGTCACGTTGGGCTGGTCGTTGCGACCTCCGATGATGGGAGAAGGAGAGGCGGTCCCTAAGGTACGATGGACCCTGGCCGTAAAGAGTTTTAAAGGTCAGAACTAGCATCTTATACAGGCCACGGTACTCAGTTGGAAGCCAATGTAAATGTTGCAGCACTGGTGTTATATGGCATTTCATGGGCGTTCTTGTGAGTAGCCTGGCTGCCACATTCTGAACAATACGAAGCTTTCGGGTCGTAGACATCGGAAGGCCCACATACAGGGCGTTGCAATAGTCCAGCCTAGACGTGATCGTGGCATGGATGACAGTTACCAGAGCCTCGTCAGATAGGTAGGGTGCCAGTTGCCTCGCTTGTCGTAGATGGAAAAAAGCCTGTTTGCTGGCAGCAGCGACCTGAGCTTCCATTGTCATCGCTTGTCGTAGATGGAAAAAGGCCTGTTTGCTGGCAGCAGCCAACTGAGCTTCCATTGTCAGCTGTGAATCCAGGATGACACCTAAGTTCTTAACAGTGGTCGATGGAGAGAGGGCGGCACCATCGAAGGTGGGTAATGGAGGAGTCAGACCTGCCGGGCGGCCATGCCAGAGAATCTCAGTCTTCGCCGGGTTCACCTTCAGTCTGCTAGCATGTAGCCAGTTTGACAGAGCTTCCAGACATAGGGTGAAATTGTCTGGAATTGACGTTGCTCCAGCCAGTTTGACAGAGCGTGTTCCCCAGGACCCACATGCACCAGGTCCCCTTCACCACTGAGCGTGTTGCCTCACTACAGACGTCGAAAGGCGCTCGTGGACTAGGACGTCGGCTAAATGGAAGACACAAGAAGACAGGACAGCCAAGGCACGGTTGAGGGCAGCAGAGGGCAAGAGGACGGTGAGTCACAAGGACATAGCCGGCAGAAACGATCGGAAGCCAAAAGAGCCAGATCCGGGTGGATAACGGCCACAGAGGGGGGAAGACGCAGGTAATGAGGATCTCTTACGACTTGAGAATGGAACACGTGGGGGACGCCCAAATAGCCCTCCCGCACCGGGCGCTACGCACTTCTTATATCGGAGACGGGATTACAATCGGATCCCTGCCCACCTCCCGCCCCCCCCCGTCCCCCCCCTCGGTCTTTACCCCCCTCCCTGCTACCCCCCCCAGCTTGCTTCTCCCCGTCCCAGGTGAATCGACTTCAGGTTCCCCACGCCCCCCGGCTCTCCCCCCCCCGTCGTCTGGCACCCACTTTCCCCTTCTCCTCCAGGACCCGATTGTCGGGAATACAATTTGAAACCCTCTGCGGCCTTTCCCTCCCTATTCCTGCTAACCACCCCTCTTCCCTGACAACCAGGAAAGCCCAGCCGGAGAGTCGCTCAGTTCTTTAGGGCCAAGAAGCTTGCTCCGGGGAGCATCAGCGAGATGTGCCAGTCAGACCACGCGGTGTCAAAACGCCCCTGAAGCTTAGCTGGTCGGTTTTGCTAAGGTCCCTTCCCCCCCCTGTCCCTCTTTCCTACTTCGCACCTTCGCACCCTTGACGCTCCCCATTTCCGCATTCGTTTCCTTCCAAGAGAGTACCTATCTTAGCCCTTTCTAGCACCCGTTCGGATCCACCCTTGGTTGTGCAGAGTACTGGCCGATTGTGGCAGGTAATGCCGAGTAAATGGTAAACTCACGGGACCGGTGTTCTCATCCCATGTACACATTCCGAACAACGGCCAGTCTGATGCCGAAAAGACGGATTGGAAAAGGGGACAGGCCAGATGGTCGGCAGCCAAGGAATGCGGCAATTGTCAAAGTGCCTACGTAATTCGTGTGACAGGCTGTCCTCCTATTGAGGGAGTCGTTAATGACCCCAGAGAAGAGGCGATAGCTATTTGGTGAGCTCAAGATAACAGTGGGCCCCCAAGACCCTAGTCTCAAGCAAAACAACTGAGTTGGCCAGTGCAGTCCCGTGCCAGTGTAAGAGCGATTGTCAAAAAGGTGGATAGAGGAGATTTCCGCCGAGGAGGGAGTCGACTTCTATTGGACTCTGAGGTATGTAAGAAGAGTGATGGGCGTGGGCCAGTATTGCGCTGCCTCCAGTACCAGAGGGTTGAGTGGTCTTCCAAAACTGGATGCGGGGCTAGGATTAATGGGAAAAAACAATCTTCCACAGATCGAATAAACTGCTTGGGTGAGCCGGCAATAAATTTGGGGCATTGGCTTCGACGTTGGGTCCTCTCTGTAGCGCAGGTTGAAAGCACCTTGGAGAGCTCCGAAGAGTCCATAGGGACGAAGACCCCTCAGGCACACCACGAGGGCGGAAAATGAGCTACCTACTAGGGCATGTCTGTGACGTTCCCCTCTGAGCTAACAATACGGTTTTCAAAACCTACAGTAGAAATGAGGACAATTTGGTTTATAATGCTAATCATAGAGGAATATACGCTTGTGACCACTTAAAATGCAGAGATGAGTGAAAAAATGTTACGTACTGTTACATGATAGCAAATGGGCGAAACCTCAGTGAGCCGGAGGGAAACGGGCGGCGAGCTCCTTCTCCATTACGGTGTAGAGCGAGGGGCTTAGCCCGGGAAAGAAGGGCTACAATGGCCACACTACGAGCACCCCACCAAGTGAAACCTACAATGGTAGATCCATTCACCACTGTTAGCCTATCAAGTTTCAGAAAGTTTCATCTTTCCCAGCGAACTTTGCTTTCTCCCTGCTGCTTCCCTCTCCTAGTTGTGAGAAGCCATTCATTTAAAGAGGAAAGGCAGCCTTTTTGGCTTGGCTTTGCTTCCTTGCGCTGAACATGAAACTGAATTTGGGAAGTTTCCAAGGTTTAGAAAATGCAAACCAAAAGTATTGGATGACTTTTGATCCATAAGTTTTTGGAGCAGGCTACGCCCACCTGTTGGATATCGCATCCTATTGGGACTCACCCTGTGTGTGAACTTGAGCCTGAATCTCTAATTGTGTTGCCTATTGTTGATAATATTGATGTAAACGTTGATGGGCCCAGTTTGGATAGTGAGGCTGAAGTGATCAATGAGGACGAGGCTCAAGATGGAGGCACTTTGGGCAGTAAAAATCCTACAGGCTTTGATTTAGAAGCTCCAAGGGAAAAGCCAAGTTCTCATGAGAAAGTTCCTGTCAGACCGAGGGAAAAAAATTAACTCCCTTCTCCTTCTGACCTGAACTTGCAAGATAACTTGCACCTGGTCAGGTCAATGATAACAGCCGCAGTTTAATGTGGCCAAAGTATTTCATCTTTGACTCTAGTATCCTTCCCTCCAGTGAGCAACTGGGGTTTATTTCCTGCAGTATGGACTGGCTTGATCTTAATCATAGAATCATAAAGTTGAAAGAGAGTTGAAAGAGAAAGAGACCTCTTGGGCCATCTGCTTCAACCCCCTGCCAAGAAGCAGGACAATTGCATACAAAGCACTCCTGACATCTGCCTCTGTTTAAAAGCCTCCAAAGAAGGAGCCTCCACCATAGTCTGGGGCAGAGAGTTCCACTGCTGAACAGCTCTCACAGTTAGGAGTTCTTCCTCATGTTCAGGTGGAATCTCCTTTCCTGTAGTTTAAAGCCATGTTTCGCGTCCTAGTCTCCAGAGGAGCAGAAAACAAGCTTGCTCCCTCCTCCCTGTGGCTTCCTCTCACATATTTATACATGGCTATCATATTCCTCTCAGCCTTCTCTTCTTCAGGCTAAACATGCCCAGCTCATTAAGCCGCTCCTCATAGGGCTTGTTCTCCAGACCTATCATTTTAGTCGCCCTCCTCTGGACACATTCCAGCTTGTCAATATCTCTCTTGAATTGTGGTGCCCAGAATTGGACACAATATTCCAGATGTGGTCTAACCAAAGCAGAATAGAGGGGTAGCATTACTTCCTTAGATCTAGACACTATGCTCCTATTGATGCAGGCCAAAATCCCATTGGCTTCTTTTGCCGCCACATCACATTCCTGGCTCATGTTTAACTTGTTGTCCACGAGGACTCCAAGATCTTTTTCACACGTACTGCTCTCGAGCAAGGCCTCATTCCCCATTCTGTCTCTTTGCATTTCCTTTTTTCTGCCTAAGTGGAGTATCTTGCATTTGTCCCTGTTGAACTTCATTTTGTTAGTTTTGGCCATCATCTCTCTAATCTGTCAAGATTTGTATTAGGCTTGGGCGATCCAGTTCGTTAATTTCGTAATTTGTTATTAATTCGTATTTAAATTAGCTTACGATCCAATATCGAGCCATGCAGGAATAGTGTGAGGAGTAATTAAGAATCGAAACAATTTTTCCAATTTTTGTAATTATTTTTGTAATTTCATAATTATATTTTATAATATACAATTATAATATAATATATAATATAATAATATATAATAATATAATATAATAATATTATAATAATATAATATACATTATATATTATATTATATTACATTATATTATATTATTATAATACTATTATATTATAGTATTGTATATTATATTATATTATAATTGTATATTATAATATGATATAGGTAATATATTATAATATAATGTAATATAATATAATATAATATGCAATTATAATATTAGACATCTCATTTTGACTTAATCTTCTGCTATGGGCTTGGGACAGTTTTTTGATAATATAATATAATATATATAGTTGTTAGTTTTATCACACCAACAGTCAACAACAGAGGGAGAGGGAAGCTTCAGAAGTTCCCCCTGTCCCATTTGGAGGATTTTTTAGCATATTGCGCAATCACGTCTGCCATTAACGAATCGATTCGTAATTTTACGAAATTTCGTATATTTCGAAATTTTTAAAAGGAAAATTTCAGAATTCTTTAAAAAATGAAACGCAAGGGCCCCCTAAAAACAAAACGAGTTTAGAACCAAATTTTTCCGTGGTTACCCAAGCCTATAAGATAATCTTGGCCTAAGATTCAGAACAGACAGGAAAGGAAAGCTAGGAGCCCTTGGCTTTACTCACATGTTTCTCCAAGGCTCGCAGGTTCTGCTCATCGGATTCGCTGAGGTGGCCACACTGCACCTGGGAAGACAAGGATGAGGGGTGAGGAGCCTTCTTAGACCACAAGCAGAATGTGAGTCAAGAATGTCATGCGGCAACTAGAAAAGTCAATGCGAAGATACGCTGCATTGATAGGAGGATAGTGTTGACATTGAGGGAAGTCATGGAATCACTCTATTTTGCTTTGGATATGGACAAGTTGGTCACACTTTTAAAATGTACCTGTTCCAACTTACATACTAATTTAACTTAAGAACAAACAGAACCTCCCTTGTTTGTAATTTGGGGACTGCCTGTAACTTCCTGGCAACGAGATCATTCCAAAAGTGGGATCTGCTGCTCCTGCTTTTTCTGTGCTGGAAGGACTGCTATTTGAGCAAAAGAGATGCACACATTTGCAAGAATTGAGTCCCAGAGTGTGGAAATTTGTTTCCATTCCCAATGCTCACTATTGGGGGTTTCTGGCCCTTTAAAAATAATCTTGATTATTTGAGACTATTCTTTCAGTTTGTTTACTAGCCATTCCAGTATTTTCCTGCTTTGTCCCATGTGTTTTTAACTGTTTCAGAAGCCATTTTGGGTCCCACTTTGAGATAAAATTGCAGCACGCACACACACACAGACACACACAGAGACATAAATCAAGCAGGCTTCCTTTTTTACAGCTTAGGTGATCACTCGTAGTCCAAGGATGATGGTCCTCCAAGTGTAGTATCCTGGTGGTGGGTCCGTAGGTGACTATGGAGCCCTCTTCTTGATCTGCATCTTCTCCCACAGTTGAGGGCATTGATTTCCGGTCGGGGTTGTCTTGACATGCCTTCCTCTTGGCATGTTTCTCTCTTTTGCCCTCCATTCGTGCCTCTTCAAATTGCAGCACTGCTGGTCACAGCTGACCTCCAGGTAGAGCGCTCAAGGGCCAGGGCTTCCCAGTTCTCAGTGTCTATGCAAGAGTTTTTAAGGTTGGCTTTGAGCCCATCTTTAAATCTCTTTTCCTGTCCTCCAACATTCCGTTTTCCGTTCTTGAGTTCGGAGTAGAGCAACTGCTTTGGGAGATGGTGGTCGGGCATCCGGACAACGTGGCCGGTCCAGCGGAGTTGATGGCGGAGGACCATCGCTTCAATGCTGGTGGTCTTTGCTTCTTCCAGCACGCTGACATTTGTCTGCTTGTCTTCCCAAGAGATTTGCAGAATTTTCCGGAGGCAGCGCTGATGGAATCATTCCAGGAGTTGCATGTGACATCTGTAGACAGTCCACGTCTCTCAGGCGTATAGCAGGGTTGGGAGGACAATAGCTTTATAGGCAAGCCTCTTGGTCTCCCTACGGATGTCCTGGTCCTCAAACACTCTCTGCTTCATTTGGAAGAATGCTGCACTCGCAGAGCTCAGGCGGTGTTGTACTCAATTGCATAAATAATTTGTAACTGTGATGGCGCGAGTGGCGCCACCTATGTATAGAACTGTTAGTTGTAAGACTTAAACTGTTGTATCATGCTTAATCCTGCCCCTTTTTACACTGTTTATGTATAGTTGTATGGATTGGTTGCTTGTAGCTGTCAATCAGTACTGTTTGGCTCCACCTCTTCCTGCAAGAGGGAGAACTTCCTTTTTCTTTTCATTCTGCCATCAGAGTTCGTACCAGATGGACGTGAGTAAGAGACTTGATTCTAAAGGACCCTGATTTAAGTTACCTCTTAGCACCAGTTCTGAGGTTTTTTACCCCTGGGACTCATGCTTTATGTCCAGATCGTCCTGGACAATTATTGAGGAGACCCAGGCGCCTTCAAGCCGGTTCTTTTGGCACCAAAGGAAGATCCTGAATCTTCAAAACATAGGCCATCTGAACTGGGGTTGTGGTTTGCTCCGGCATTCACAGCCATTGAGGAAAGAGGAAACTTGGTGAGGCTTCTCAGCTTCAAACCCCTTGGACCCAGGGCTAATTGAGACTGTAATGTATGTTTTCCTTCACCCCTCTAAAGTTTTCCAGCTCATTGCTTTGAAGAAATGACTTTGTGATAAATAAAACTTATTTTGAGCTATTTACAGCGTTTTGGGTTTTTGGGAGTTCCAGTTTCCTATAGGGGGGCAAGAAGCAATCCCCTGGGGGAAAGGTACCATGTCCATCCCTCCTTTATTGAGAATAATAGTCCCCAGGTGCGACGGCACAGAGGTGGCTGCCAAGGAAGCGGAAATGGTCCACATTTACTAATGTTACACCATTAAAAGCTGTATTCCTGGCATTGGAGAGGGATTGCAGGCTTTCATCCAGGGAGTGAATGCAGTTTGACACTACTGTAACTGCTATGGCTCAATGCTATGGGAGCTTGGGAGTTGTAGTTTGGTGAGGGACCAGCACTCTTTGGCTGAGAAGGGTGGATTTGCACAAATTGAGTCCCAGAGTGAAGACAGAGAAGGATGAAGGCTTTGGAAAACTTCAACTCTCGGGGTGGAAATCTTTGGAAACTGAGAGAGACAGTTAAAAGAACCACATGATTTCTATCCACTTTCCACAGAAACACACCAATATTGTAATGTTGGTAAAGTGACACTAGGTGTCGCTGTTGAACAACGGCTCTGCACCAAACACAATCACTCACTTGTCATTCAACTTTAGCCTCTTGAAGAATAATACATAGCTTTTTTCCTGATTTATTTCAGGATAAAGAAGGGGGAAGTTATACTTTAATTTCTAACCGTACAGATTATCCACATCTCCCTTAAACTTGCAACCTTAAGGAGAGCAGATCATGAAGGAGTCTGCAATCACTTATTATTATTATTATTATTATTATTGTTATTATTATTAAACTTTATTTGTACCCCGCTAGCATCTCCTGCAGGACTCGATGCGGCTTACAAAGGCCGAGGCCTCAACACAACAACAGGAAAACAATAACAATACAAAACAAAGCAAATTAAAAACATAAGCAATAACAAAACATTACACCATTACGCAATAAAAACCAGGGCCGGGCCAGTGATGGGTACAGGTTAAAAAGTGCTGGGTGTGGCAGGAGGTATGTTGGGATTCTGGGCAAGTGCAGAGTGCAGAGAGTCTTAAGCTCTAATAAAGTGCTTCTGGGACGTAGTGCTGGAGGTTATCCTATTCTGGAAAGGCACATCGGAATAGTCAGGTCTTTAAGTTCTTCCTAAAGACTGCCAACGTGGGTGCTAGTCTATTGTCTTTGGGGAGGGTGTTCCAGAGTCGGGGGGCAACCACCGAGAAGGCCCTGTCCCTCGTCCCCACCAAACGCGCCTGCGACGCAGGTGGAATCGGGAGCAGGGCCTCTCCGGATAAACGGAGGGAGCGCGTGGGTTCATATACAGAGATGTGGTCACGCAGGTAGGCAGGTCCCAAACCGTTTAGGGCTTTGTAGGTAAGCACCTGCACCTTGAATTGGGCTCGATAGGTAA
Source organism: Anolis sagrei ordinatus (assembly GCF_025583915.1). Classification (NCBI taxonomy): domain Eukaryota; kingdom Metazoa; phylum Chordata; class Lepidosauria; order Squamata; family Anolidae; genus Anolis; species Anolis sagrei. Next base: position 278,410,718 of record NW_026846588.1, on the reverse strand, counting down.
ATGGCAGCCAATGGAGCTCCTTAAACAGGAGGGTTGACCTCTCTCTGTAAGGAGCGCCAGTTAACATCCTGGCCACCGCCCGTTGAACCAGTTGGAATTTCCGAGCCGTTTTCAAGGGCAGCCCCACGTAGGGTGCATTACAATCCAATCGAGAGGTGACCAAGGCATGGACCACCCCGGCCAGATCAACCTTTGCGAGGTATGGTCGCAGCTGGGTAGCCTAGCAGCTGCAATGTCAACAATGAGGATATTTAGTTAAGAGTTAGCCTGGCTGTTGCTGCTTGGAGGCATCCTTTATTTGGGAGGTGTTCACTGGCACTTGATTGTTTGTTCCCTGGAATTCCCCTGTTTCTGAGTGGTGCTCCTCATTTACTTTCTTGATTCTGGTGTGTTTTTTTAAATACTGGTAGCCGATTTTGTTCATTTTCATGGTTTCTTCCTTTCTGTTGAAACTGTCCACATGCTTATGGATTTCAATGGCTTCTCTGTGTAGTCTGACATGGTGGTTGGGAAGAAGACCTACAAGCCACTCTAAACACCTTCGCAGAAGCATACGAGAAGCTCGGCCTGTTATTAAACATCAAGAAAACCAAAGTACTCTTCCAGCAGTCCCCAGCCAATCCCTCTCCAATGCCAGAAATACAGTTTAACGATGTAACATTAGAAAATGTTGATCATTTCCGCTTCCTTGGCAGCCACCTCTCCACCAAAGTCAACATTGACACTGAAATACATCACTGCCTGAGCTTTGCGAGTGCAGCATTCTTCTGAATGAAACAGAGATGGTTTGAGGGTTTAGAATGCTGCTCTGGGCAATTGCAACTATTCATAAACTGGGAGGCAAAAACCCATGAAACAGCGACTCTGTAAAAAGTGAACCACGAAGTACTGAGGGAACACTGTATTCATTTTAGATGCTGAGAAGGCTTTTGATAACATTCATTGGGAATTCATTTTAAAAGTATTGATTTACTATGGGGTGGGTCAGTGATTCCCAAAGTGGGCGTTACCGTCCCCTGGTGGGTGCTGCAGTGATCAGGGGGAGGGGGTGGTAATGGCCACAGGTGCATTTGGGGGCGATGAATAACTATAAGGGGGTGGTGAAAACGTAAAAGAAAGAAGAGAAGATTTAGAAAAATTAATTTCCAGGGGGTAGGCCAAATAAGTTTGGGAACCACTGGGGTGGGTCAACAATTTAAATGGATGGTTGCCACTATGTATTCAAATCAAAAAGCTAAATTAAGGATAAATGGTCAAATGTCAAATTACCGTATATTCTGGCATATAAGACTACTTTTTAACCCAAGAAAATATTCGCAAAAAGTCAAGGGTCGTCTCATACGCGGGAGTAGTCTTATACACCAGGAGTCGTCTTATAGAGCAGGTACTGAAACTTCCAATCCGGATTGAAGAATCTGTGGTTGCTGCATATTGTGGGGGCCCCCTCAAAAATGGCAGTGGCCACATCCCTGGCGTATGCAGCGACTGTATGAAAGCATTAAGGGTGACGCTGTACAAGTACGGTAGAAGAAAATCCATTCATCAGGATTCGTGGACTTAATGCGGTCCCGATGGTGAGGTGAAGGGCCGCTTCACCGGGAAGGTGTCAGTGAAGGGCGGAGCAAGCTGCAGGCGTCCAGGGTGCCCGGGGTATGGAAAAAAGAGATAGAGTGGCTCTGGGCCCAGACAAACACACCTCTTTTACCTGTCTGGTCCATCCTTGTATACTATTACCGTACCTCCTCCTCTGCCTCTCAGATCTCGCTCCTGAAGACTGCCATGAAGCAGTGCAGGTGCGCATGTGTGAGATCTGAGAGGCTGTTGGGGTTCAGCCTGAGTTTGAACTTGAACCTGATTCTCTGTTTGTTCCTCCTGATGCTAATGAAAATATATTTACTGATGCTAATGAAAATGTACTTCCTGATGCTAATGAAAATGTCAATGCTCATGAAATTAGTGAGGAAGAAACTTCTGTAGATTTGGAAAATGAAAGTACCAGTGTTCATGAGAATGTTTCAGAGGGAAGCCATGACGTTTCACTCCCTTCTGCACCTGGTAACTTTAATGAGAACGGAAGGGGCCAGATTTGGCAAGACAGGAGTGAATCACTCAGCTTGCGAAGGTCTTCCAGATTAAAAGAAATACAAACAACGGCTTCAAAGCAGGGAGGCGTTTCACGAAACCAATTCCTCGGCTTTAAGTGCCTTCCGCCAGGCTGACTTTCTCAGTTCAGGCATCGTTTTAGATTGATGAAGACCTTGGCAGTTCTCCCGGTTTCCCTGGCCATCGTCTTGAAAGATTTCTAGGACATCAAGTACGGTTAGTGGATTGCTAACAGGTTCCAGTATTTTACAGTGTGGCTTTGGGTTTTGATCTTGTCCATGGACATTCATGTTTGCTGATTTTGCTGTGGCTTTTGACTTTGCATTTTTCCTGTATTTTGTAACCATTTTTCATCAATAAAAAAGGATTGTTTTTTCACAGTCAAGTGTGGTGGATGGTTATCTTAGGGCCTCGTTTCCTGCTCTGGGTTGCAACAGAGGCAGAGAAGGAAGGACAGTAATAGGAATATTACCAAATTGAAATCAAATCTGATGCTTTTTAAATTTTTATTTGGTGAGCATTGGAAGAGGGATAGTCTTATACGCCGAGTATATCCCAAACTCTATATTTTAACTGGAAAAGTTGGAGGTCGTCTTATACGCCCAGTCATCTTATATACACACTGGGAGGCAAAACCCCATGAAACAGCAAGTCCACGAAAAGCGAACCATGAAGTAGTGAGGGAACACTGTACTTACTTACTTACCCATTGGCCTGTAGAGCCCAGTTTAGGGGGATCAGTTCACGCTGAAGGAGATGAACCGAACCTCCTGGTGCATCTGTAGTGCATCGGTTCTGCACTCCAGATGCACACATCCCTCCCTGTTTGCACTGCTGCTCCCAGCACCTGCAGCTCATGCTCCGGATAAGTGCTGTGCTTCCATTACCTGACACGGGCAATCCCTTTGCGGCCAGAACACTTCCAAGGATGTTACAGCGAGGATCTTTGATGCCCGCCATAACAGCTCGGCCCCATGGAGCAAGAAAGGTCAGCGGTGCTTCTTAATCACCTTAATCCCCTTTTAATAAACCCCGCCGTGAATCGCACAGCCCTGGCAGCAAAGCGGCACCATAAATCTACCGAAGGGCTCCTTCTCTCCCTGGCAGCTTAGTGCGGATGCCGGGGAACCCGGGCAGAGCAGCATGACCTTTGCAAACGCAGCCTCAGGGCTCCCTTATATTCTTTCCATATTCCCAGTTTACACATGCAACCGATAAATGAATAACACAATAAACTAAACTCCTATGGCTCAACGTTATGGAATATTTTATTCGGGGAGATAGTATCTATCTATCTATCTATCTATCTATCTATCTGTTATTCAAATGAGTTTCTTTTTTGTACAAGGACCAAGTAGCAACAGTCAGAACTGACCATGGAACAACAGACGGGTTCAAGATTGGGAAAGGCGTACGGCAAGGCTGCATTTTTATTTATATAGATTGTTGCTGGGGGAAGGGGCTCCCCAACTGATGACCCAGGAGACATGGTGGAACTGTGTCTTCCTGGCTCCCCTTCTTTGCCCTGGACCCAGAGTGGCATCGTCATCATCTTTCTATCATCTTTTGAAAGCTGAGCCTAGGCCATTCACATTTAAAGAAATGAATACAGTATTTTCCAATGATTTGATTTAAGTTATGATTGTGATATTTATATATACCCTGCTTCATTTCTTCTAAAGGAGACTCAGGTTATATTTCCCAAAGTCTATATCTATGGAATAGCGATTGTACTGAATTTGCTAATTTCTAGATGCTGTGCCATTTCACCGGAACTCTTGACTGTTTGACCGTGGCACAGCTGGCTGGGAGTCAGCTGCATTAAGATCACTACTGACCGAAAGATCATGAGTTCGAAGCCAGCCCGGGTCGGAGTGAGCTCCCAACCAAAATTGTGTAGTTTGTTGTCGACCTTTGCAACCCGACAAGACAGTGGCATCTATCAAGTAGGAAATTTAGGTACCACCTATGTGTGGGGAGGCTAATTTAACTAATTTACAATGCCATAAAAATCTCCAACAAGCATGCAAAGAATGAGGAAGTACTCCATCAGTGTCACAAATGGACGGTGAAGCAACAGCTCCCCCGGTGGCCAGAATGCCCTCATAAAAAAGTTAAATTGCCTCTGTGTCTGTCTATACCTGTTGTGTGTCTATGGCATTGAATGTTTGCCATGTATATGTGCATTGTGATCCACCCTGAGTCCCCTGCGGGGTGAGAAGGGTGGAATATAAATACTGTAAATAAATAAATAAATAAATAAATAAATGGCATCAAAGTGGTATAACTGTGCAGTGTGAACACAGGTCTCCCTTCACAGCACAAAAAATGGCTTTCTTGCACAGAAACAGAGAAGAGAGGACTTTGCACAAAAACCACATTTGTTTTCTGTAAGACAACTCTACCCTAACAACCTCCCCAGGGATCTATAATACATTTAAATGGCCGTTAAAGTGGTATCAAAGAGTTCCTTTGCAACACTGGGATGGATAAAATCTTATGGCAGGATATTAATTTTCTCCTCCACTGGAAAGAAAAACTCCCAAAAGCCCTCCTATGGAAAGACATTTGCAAAGCTGCTTCACAATAGGGTGCACCTGCAATTCCGCACTTTGGAACGAATGCAGTTTGACACCACTTTAATGCTATGGAATCATGCAATTTTACAAGCTCTGCCAAAGAGTGTTGGGGCCTGACCAAAACTACAGGTCCCAGGATTCCCTAGCATTGAGCTATGGCTACTATAGCGGTTTCAAAGTGCATTCATTCTATGGTGGAGATTGCAATTCACCCGAAGGCTTGACTTACCAGGATGACGCAAACCACGGTCCCTGAATCCTTGTCCACCAATGGGATGATCAACACTGAAAAGCAAATAAAAAGCACAGTTAGGATCAAGAGTTTAGCAAACGGGGAAGTTGGGACTATATAGGTATAGGTATAGGTATAGGTATAGGTATAGGTATAGGTATAGGTATAGGTATAGGTATAGGTATAGATGTAGGTAAAGGTAAAGGTAAAGGTTTTCCCCTGACATGAAGTCCAGTCGTGCCCGACTCTGGGGGTTGGTGCTCCTCTCCATTTCTAAGCCAAAGAGCCAGTGTTGTCCATAGACACCTCCAAGCTCATGTGGCCAGTATGATTGCATGGAGAGCCAAGAGATAGAGATAGAGATAGAGAGAGATAGAGAGAAAGAGAGAAAGAGAGAGAGAGAGGTGGATCTTGCTGGGTCTGTAGGCGCATCTGAAGGTCTTCCCTCACCTTTCTTCTCGGGGGCCAGAGGTGCGGCCAAACCGGCCACCGGCTTCCCTTGGAGGTCGGCCAGCGGCAGCCCATTGCATTCCACTCTCTTCTGCTTGAGGACAGCATCCCTGGAGGAGGAAGAAAAGGAGAAAAAGGCATGAAGGAGAGGCCAAAGGTGGCCAAGGACGGGCAAGATCAACACATCTGACAGCCATACATGGGAGGCATCTAGGTAAAGGTTTTCCCTTGACAATAAGTCCAGTCGTGTCCAATTCGGGAGGTTGGTGCTCATCGCCATTTCTAAGCCGGAGAGCCAGGGTTGTCCATAGACACCTCCAAGGTCATGTGGCCAGCATGACTGCATGGAGTGCCTTTACCTTCCCGCAAAGCGGTCCGTATTGATCTGCTCACATTTAGATGTTTACGAACTGCTAGGTTGGCAGGAGCTGGGCCTAACAGTGGGAGCTCACCCTGCTCCCCGGATCGAACAACCAACCTTTCAGTCAGCACGTTCAGCAGCTCAGCGGTTTAACCCGCTGCGCCACCGGGGGCTCCTGGGACCAAAAAGGTCGGCCTATAGAAATATTTAAACAGTCTCATACAATAGACAAGTAAAGAAGTGTCGGTTATTATGATTCCAGAAATGAAAAGCAAAAGAAAGAAGTCACTACTAGAATCTTTTTTTCGTTTTTGAAAGATATTTGGCATTTCTTTGCCTCCTGCGCTGTTTCCCCCCCCCCCCCCACCACCAAGCGAACAGCTTGTGTTGTGATATTTCCTTCTTTTTTTGCCTTGTCAGGATTATTGCCAAAAAGACCCTTTGGCATTTTGAAGGATTTGATGATAAGCCACAGAAAGTTGGAGAAAAATCCATGGTTCCGTCTGAACATGAGGCTTCAGATATGAGTTGGCCAAAGAAAAGAGACTCAAAGAACTGGAAGTTCCTCATTTTCCAATAGGTTGCATCTACACCAGGCCTGGGCAAACTTTGGACTCCAAATCCCACAATTCCTAACAGTATCAGACCCCTTCCTTTCATTCCTTTCCTTTTTGCTTAAGTGGTGGAGTTTTATGTTTGCTTTATGTTTTCTGTATGCAGGGGTAAAGGTGTAGGTTAGTGAGGGTGTGAGTTCTTATATAGGTTAAACAGGAAGCAAACACTCACTCCCAGAGAGCTTCAAAGCACAGGGAACAATGAGTCACTAATTGCTTCCCTGAAATGTCATTTTCTAATTACCCAGACAGTCTTGAAGCATGAATTTTCAATTTGTTTACCGTTGTTTAATCCAGGAAGAGGCAAACTTGGGCTCTCCAGGTGTTTTGGACTTCAACTCCCACAATTCCCAACAATCTCAGACCCCTTCCTTTCATTCCTTTCCTTTTTGCTTAAGTGGTGGAGTTTTATGTTTGCTTTATGTTTTCTGTTTACAGGGGTAAAGGTGTGGGTTAGTGAGGGTGTGAGTTCTGGCTTATATAGGTTAAACAGGAAGCAAACACTCACTCCCAGAGAGCTTCAAAGCACAGGGAACAATGAGTCACTAATTGCTTCCCTGAAATGTCATTTTCTAATTACCCAGACAGTCTTGAAGCATGAATTTTCAATTTGTTTACCGTTGTTTAATCCAGGAAGAGGCAAACTTGGGCTCTCCAGGTGTTTTGGACTTCAACTCCCACAATTCCCAACAATCTCAGACCCCTTCCTTTCATTCCTTTCCTTTTTGCTTAAGTGGTGGAGTTTTATGTTTGCTTTATGTTTTCTGTTTACAGGGGTAAAGGTGTGGGTTAGTGAGGGTGTGAGTTCTGGCTTATATAGGTTAAACAGGAAGCAAACACTCACTCCCAGAGAGCTTCAAAGCACAGGGAACAATGAGTCACTAATTGCTTCCCTGAAATGTCATTTTCTAATTACCCAGACAGTCTTTAAGTATGAATTTTCAATTTGTTTACCTTTGTTTAATCCAGGAAGAGGCAAACTTGGGCCCTCCAGGTGTTTTGGACTTCAACTCCCACAATTCCTAACAGCCTACCGGCTGTTAGGAATTGTGGGAGTTGGAGTCCAAAACACCTGGAGGACCCAAGTTTGCCCATGTCTGGTCTACACTGTAGAAGGAATGTTATTTTACCCCATTTTAACTCATGTGGCTCAAATCTATGAGATCCTGGGAGTTGTAGTTTTACAATGTCTTTAGCCTTCCCGGCCATAGAGTTTGGATACTTTACCAAACTACAACTTGGCCCTAGCAATTAAAGTGGCACTGAACTGCAATAATTCTCCAGCAGATGCATCTTCTGACTATTTTAACCATCAGCAGTTGATAAAGGATGCATGCATACTGCGAAATGAATGCAGTCTGACACCATTTGACTCAATGCTATGGAGTCCTGAGGTTTGTAGTTTGGTGGGGCCCCAGCCCTCCTTGGCAGAGAAGGCTAAAGAACTTATCAAACTACAAAAGACAGGAAAGGAGAGTCCACCTGAACATTAGGAAGAACTTCCTGGCTGTAAGAAGAGCTGTTCAGCAGTGGAACTCTCTGCCTTGGAATGTAGTGGAAGCTTCTTCTTTGGAGGCTTTGAAACAGAGGCTGGATGGCCATCTGTCAGGAGGGCTTTGTGCTTTTCCTGCATGGCAGAAGGGGGTTGGACTGGATGGCCCACAAGGTCTCTTCCAACTCTATTATTGTATGATTCTATGATTCCATCACATTGAGCCAGAGCACATCAGGTAGTAAACAAACTGCATTAATTCCACAGTGTAGATGGACTCAAAGTCTTCAATGTGCAATGCAAGAGACTCCACTTAGGCAGAAAAAAAAAGCAAAGATACAGAATGGGGGATGCATCGCTAGATGGCAATCCGTGTGAAAGAGATCTTGGAGTCCTCGTGGACAACAAGTTAAACATTAGCCAACAATGTCATGTGGCAGCAAAAAAATATATATATATGGGATTTTGGCCTGCATCAATAGGAATCTAGTATCTAGATCTGGGGGAGTCATGCTCCCCATGCTCTATTCCACCTTGGTTAGACCACACCTGGAATATTGTGTCCAATTCTGGGCACCGCAATTGAAGAGAGATATTGACAAGTTGGAATGTGTCTAGAGGAGGGCGATTCAAATGATCAAGGGTCTGGAGAACAAGCCCTATGAGGAGCGGCTTAGTGAACTGGGCATGTTTAGCCTGAAGAAGAGAAGGCTGAGAGGAGACAAGATAGCCATGTATAACTATGTGAGAGGAAGTCGTAGGGAGGAGGGAGCAAGCTTGTCTTCTGCTTCCCTGGAAACTTCGGCCCTCTAGTCCGTTAGGAATTGTGGGAGTTGAAGTCCAAAACACCCGGATGGAGGGCCAAAGATTTCTCATGCCTAATTTAGACTGTAGAATGAATGCAGTTTGGCACCACTCAAACCACCATCTATATATATATAAAGGTTAACGTCGTCCTTAGTGGTTCAGAAACAGAAAAACTACTGGACCAAATCTCACCAAATTTGGCCTTCTAATGCCTCATACCCCAAGGTATGACCAACAATCATCAAAATTCCAATAAACACCAAAACAAACTCACAAATTCAAAACAACACGGAGCATGCGCACAGGGCTGGGGAGGATGCATGCGCGCAGGAGAGCTCCTCCATCGTCTCTCTCTCTCTCTCACCTCGTCTCCACAGTCCTCCTTTCTCTGGCCACTTGCTTCCCCCCACCTCCATTGCCTTCTCCTCATGCAATATAATTTAATCTATATTTAATCTATATTTAATCTATATTTCTCATACAAATAAATAAAGGAAGGAAGACGATGAGGAGGATGGAGGACCCTTCGCCGGTCTCAAAACCAGGCGGGAGTTGTCGTTCACCTACATCTAGAGAGCACTGTGAACTCAAACTATGATGGATCTGGGCCAAACTTGGCACAAATTACTCAATATGCCCAAATATAAACACAGATGGAGTTTGGGGAAAATAGACCTTGACATTTGGGAGTTGTAGTCACTGGGATTCACAGTTCACCTACAATCAAAAAGCATTCTGAACCCCATGAACGACAGAATCCGGGCAGACTTTCCACACAGAACCCCCACAACCAACAGAAAATACTTGAGGCCATCCAATCCAACTCCCTTCATCAGGGCAAGAAAATGTCATCAAACCCCTCCTGACAAAGAGCCATCCAGCCATTGATATAGATAGATAGATAGATAGATAGATAGATAGATAGATAGATGATATGATTCACAAACAGAGAGATATAGTATCATAGATTTGAAAGGGACCCTTAAAGAAGGACAACTATATGTTGCATGTTCCAGAGTAGGCAAACCAGACACTCTCCACATCAACACTGACAAAGACACAGCAAGAAATACTGTTTACTCACAAGCATAATTATATATATTAGAAACCAACACTTTCTCATTACTTTATTTCCCAGATCAACAGACTGGGCCACAGCAACGTGTGGCAGGGGACAGCTAGTTAATTCTACAATAGTGTGGATGTACTTCTGAATCAAAGAACTGGGAGGGCGCCAGGTGGGATATCAAAAGGAGAGGGAAACAACCGGCATCTTCTTCGGGTGAATACGAGACGATCGGATCTACCACCAACTCATCAATGCAGCTCCTTGTCATTTATCAGCCAGAGAGGACCAAAGGAAAGACGGATTTGCGGCTCTCTGGGTCATTAGGCAGGGCCCCAAAGCCCCCGGCAGTGATGGATGTCGCCGTCTGACACATCCATCCAGACATCATTATTCACGCAGGACGGAGCAGTGAGGACGGAGGCATTCGCTATCACACACCACAATGGAAGCATCATTAGTCACCAGAAAGGTGGGAACACCTTTCCAAGAGGTCGTCTGGCTACCTGCCTGGCTGCCAGGATGAGAATCCAAGAAGATCCTCGAGTTGGAAAGGATCCCAAAAGGCCATCCAGTCCAACCCCCTTCTTTCTGCCAGGCTTGGAGACACCATCAAAGCCCTCCCGACAGGTGGCCACCCAGCCTCTGCTTAGATGACATGATGGCAACAGTCTTGGATAGCATTGGCTCCCAAAGTGACTCATTTAAGGTCAAATCAGGTGTCAAGTTCCAACTTTATTTTCCATCTTCATCACTATGTTTGGAAAAGTGCCAGTTGACTACTGTCTTAGAATCATAGAATCATAGAATCAAAGAGTTGGAAGAGACCTCATGGGCCATCCAGTCCAACCCCCCTGCCAAGAAGCAGGAATATTGCATTCAAATCACCCCTGACAGATGGCCATCCAGCCTCTGTTTAAAAGCTTCCAAAGAAGGAGCCTCCACCACACTCCGGGGCAGAGAGTTCCACTGCTGAACGGCTCTCACAGTCAGGAAGTTCTTCCTCATGTTCAGATGGAATCTCCTCTCTTGTAGTCTGAAGCCATTGTTCCGCGTCCTAGTCTCCAAGGAAGCAGAAAACATGCAACTCCTGGAACTTTCGGAAAGTTACAAATTTTTGGAAAAATTCGGAATTTTTTCCCCAAATCGAACCACCAGCTCCCCCTACATCTGAAACGGGTTTTGAATCTTTTTTTAATCAACTAAGCCATATATATATATAAATAAAATGTAATGTTAGTTTGTGGTATTCACAGAACTCAAAAACCACTGGGGCAATTGGCACCAATTTGGACACAAGATACCTACAACCAAATGTATGTCCTTCACTCAAAAAATTGATTTTGTAATTTGGGAGTTGTAGTTGCTGGGATTTATAGTACACCTACAATCAAAGAGCATTCTGAACTCCACCAATGATGGAATTGAACTAATGGACACAGAACTCCCATGACCAATGAAAACACTGAAGGGTTTGGTGGCATTGACCTTTTTGGGAGTTGTAGTTCACTATATCCAGAGAGCACTGTGGACTTAAACAATGAAGGATCTAGACCAAACTTGGCAGGAATACTCCATATGTCCAAATATGAATACAAATGGAGTTTGGGGGAAGTAGACACTTACATTTGGAGTTGTAGTTGCTGGGATTTATAGTTCACCTACAATCACAGAGCATTCTGAACCCCACCAACGATAGAATTGGGCCAAACCTCCCACACAGAACCCCTATGTGAGCCACAGCAATGCGTGGCAGGGGACGGTTAGTATATATACTATAGTTAGTATACATATACATATACATATACATATACATATACATATACATACATATATATATATATATATATATATATATATATGGGAGCCCCCGGTGGCGCAGTGGGTTAAAGCACTGAGCTGCTGAGCTTGTTGATCGAAAGGTCGCAGGTTCAATTCCGGGGAGCGGCGTGAGCTTCCGCTGTCAGCCCTAGCTTCTGCCAACCTAGCAGTTTGAAAACATGCAAATGTGAGTAGATCAATAGGTACCGCCCCGGCGGGAAGGTAATGGCGCTCCATGCAGTCATGCCGGCCACATGACCTTGGAGGTGTCTACGGACAACGCTGGGTCTTCGGCTTAGAAATGGAGATGAGAACCACACCCCAGAGTCAGACATGACTGGACTTAATGTCAGGGGACTACCTTTACCTTTATCTATATATATATAGTTTACACTCTTCACCATCATTTCCTCTAATGCCTGCAAATATTTGGAGGGATGCAATTTCCAGTTGCCTGCATATCTCTTTTGTTTGCAGTTTGTCATGGAAATGGGATCACACTGTCTGAAGAAGTGTGAAAAACAGAAGAAAATTGCATTCTCCTGGTTTGTGCCTGCATTTGGCTCGTGTAAATCACATTAAGATGCGAGCAGAATGGATTTCATCCGAAAGGAGGAAACACAGCCTGCCATAGGGCAAGGATGCTTTCTCCTTTCTCTCCCATAAACTCTCCCTTCTCCTAATGGTTTCATCACGTCGAAAGGAGAAAGCTCCACTTCCTATCGGCTTTTGTTGACATGGTGCAGATAAGCCGGGGCAGCCACTGAGAGATGTTTTATGACGGGAAATATGGCTGGCCATAAATCACAACCTAGTTGGGAGATCAAAAACATGGCAAGTGTCAGGTCTGGAGAAAATAGGATGCTTCGGACAGAGAGGCTTCAAGGGATAGAGCTGGATTTCTCTCCCCAGCTGCTCACAGCTTGCCCTTGGTGGGAGGCCATTCTGTATTCCTTTTCTGCACCTGAAAGGGCACAGCGGAGGAGGCTGCGATCTGCGGGAGCGGGCACTGAAGCACAATTTCCTGCTCATAGGGAGATGAGCCCATCCTCGTCAGCAAGAGTGACTTTCCAAACTTCCACAAAGGACAAGAAGAAAGTCACAAGCAGCTGGGACCAAAACAAGGCTGTCGCTATGGAGGGAAGCCCAACACCAGTGTAAGCATCATAGCATCTCGAGCTCTGAGGATGACCTGGGGAGGAATCCCACTGGAGCATTGCAACACACCCAAATACCTGGGAGTTATCTTGGACAGTTCTCTGACCTACAATAAGCACTGCCTGAATATCAAGCAAAAAGTGGGCTCTAGAAACAATATCATACGAAAGTTGACTGGCACAACCTGGGGATCACAACCAGACACAGTGAAGACATCTGCCCTTGCACTTTGCTCCTCTGCTGCTGAGTATGTATGACCAGTGTGGAACACATCTCAACGTGCTAAAACACAACTGTACCCTCAGTCTGCTTCTGATATATGGCCATGTTCTAGAGGCATTTCTCCTGACATTTCGCCTGCATCTATGGCAAGCATCCTCAGAGTAAGGCAGGATCAGATCCTATATTTTTTCAGATCAGTTGACCTAATAGTTGTGATGGCAAATACCCCTCAATTTTGTTCTGTGGGCTCTTCAGAAGATATAGCTTTAGTTTTACAAAATGCCGGAGTCTTCATGGAGAAAAGAGAACGGATATGGACTTGACCATATATGGGAAACAAAGACGGGTTTTGGTGCCAAAGATAAGTTTTTTGTGCAAGGGTGAAGTATCGGTCAAGAGACGTGCTGACTTTGCAGAGTCTCCAGCTGCATCAGCATCTTGTGATGTTTCCAAAAAGAGCTTGCTTATTGGGAAACGAAACTTAAAAGTATATGATCTAATTGCTTAACATAAATGTAATATTGACAGCTCTCTTAACCAATGATTTAATCTTTGGGGCGGCTCTTAAAGCCGAACCCCTTTGTACGTATAAAAGAAACCCTAACCCTTTGTGCTGGGTGACTTCCCCAGAGACGCCTTGTTGTGTCGGAAGTCAACTAGCAGCTGTTAAAATAAACTTTGATATTCTTGCTGAACCCAGTTGGCTGTTTTTCCTGACTCATCTGCGCTCGCAATCGAACTTGGTTTAAACAATTTGGCTAAGCTCTTGAGCATTGCTCAGGGGAAGAAAAAGGTCTGCTTCAAGAGATGAGGTCTGCTGGAAAATGGGCTGACTGTGCTACAAATTTCAACAGAAAGGAAGAAACCATGAAAATGAACAAAATCTGGCTACCAGTATTAAAAAATTCTAAAATTGCAACAGCGAAAACAGCAGAGAGAAAAACAGGCAGGGACATCTAATCACCTTTCAAGAAGAGTTTGCTCCAGGCACAGTCAGCCCATTGTATGCTAACCGGTCCTCACTACCTCTGAGGATGCTTGCCATAGATGCAGGCGAAACGTCCGGGAAAAATGCCTCTAGAACATGGACATATAGCCCGAAAAAACCCACAAGAACCTATTTGGCCATGTTCCAGAAGCATTCCCTCCTGATGTTTTGCCCACATCCTCAGAGGTTGTGAGGTCCTCACCTCTAAAGATGCCTGCGCCCTACACCACTGGAGAAATTACACTGTTTAGCCAGTATTGCACCACCTGACATCCGCCGGGAAGTAGCAACCAATAGTGAAAGGACCAAGGCAGAGACATCTCCGGCCCATCCCTTGTTTGGGTATCAGCCAGCATGTCAATGACTTAAATCAAGAAATAGTTTTCTAAGATCTACAGAGACTCGCTGAAACACCTCAGCAAGCAAGAGTCCAAAAGTGGCAGGCTCAAACCCAGAACCTCAACCAATGGCTGAAACCAGATGAGAGACTCCCCCCTGGGCACACAGAAGACTGGGTTACTTGGAAGGTGCTGGACAGACTGCACTCTGGCACCACGAGATGCAGAGCCAACCTTAAGAAATGGTGCAATTTAAACAGAAAGGAGGAAACCATGAAAATGAACAAAATCTGGCTACTAGTATTAAAAAAACTCTAGATCTAGGGAAGTCATGCTCCCCATGCTCTATTCCGCTTTGGTTAGACCACACCTGGAATATTGTGTCCAATTCTGGGCACCACAACTCAAGAGAGATATTGACAAGCTGGAATGTGTCCAGAGGAGGGTGACTCAAATGATCAAGGGTCTGGAGAACAAGCCCTATGAGGAGCGGCTTAAGGAGCTGGGCATGTTTAGTTTGAAGAAGAGAAAAACAAGGAGGCAATAGGACCTCTTCGAGGAGAAGATGGGGCAATGCTGACAGGGGATAGGGAAAAGGCAGAACTACTTAATGCCTTCTTTGCCTCGGTCTTCTCACAAAAAGAGAGTCTTCAACCTCAGCAAGATGGAGTGGATGAGGGATTGGAGGACATCCAACCCCAAATTGGGAAAGAAGTCGTCCAGGAATACCTGGCCGCTCTTAATGAGTTCAAGTCCCCAGGGCCAGATCAACTACACCCCAGAGTATTGAAGGAACTAGCGGAAGTCATTTCGGAACCATTGGCAACCATCTTTGAGAGTTCTTGGAGAACGGGAGAAGTTCCAGCAGATTGGAGGAGGGCCAATGTGGTCCCAATCTTCAAGAAGGGAAAAAAGGATGACCCTAACAACTACCGTCCGGTCAGCCTCACGTCGATACCGGGCAAGATTCTGGAAAAGATTGTTAAGGAAGCGGTCTGCAAACACTTAGAAACAAATGCAGTCATCGCTAATAGTCAACATGGATTTATCAAAAACAAGCCATGCCAGACTCATCTGATCTCTTTTTTTGATAGAGTTACAAGCTGGGTAGATGCGGGGAATGCCATGGATGGAGCGTATCTGGACTTCAGGAAGGCTTTCGACAAGGTCCCCCATGACCTTCTGGCAAGGAAAATAGTCCAATGTGGGCAAGCAAAACTATGGTGAGGTGGATCTGGAATTGGTTAAGCGAATGAACCCAGAGGGTGATTCTCCCCAATGCTTCCACTTCATCCTGGAAAGAAGTGATGAGCGGAGTGCCAGGGTTCCGTCCTGGGCCCGGTCCTGTTCAACATCTTTATTAATGACTTAGATGAAGGGCTAGAAGGCATGATCATCAAGTTTGCAGCCGACACCAAATTGGGAGGGATAGCCAATAGTCCAGAGGACAGGAGCAGAATTCAAAACGATCTTGACAGATTAGAGAGATGGGCCCAAACTAACAAAATGAAGTTCAACAGTGACAAATGCAAGATACTCCACTTTGGCAGAAAAAATGAAATGCAAAGATACAGAATGGGGGACGCCTGGCTCGAGAGCAGTACGTGTGAAAAAGATCTTGGAGTCCTCGTGGACAACAAGTTAAACATGAGCCAACAATGTGATGTGGCGGCAAAAAAAGCCAATGGGATTTTGGCCTGCATCAATAGGAGTCTAGTGTCTAGATCTAAGGAAGTAATGCTACCCCTCTATTCCGCTTTGGTTAGACCACACCTGGAATATTGTGCCCAATTCTGGGCACCACAATTCAAGAGAGATATTGACAAGCTGGAATGTGTCCAGAGGAGGGCGACTAAAATGATCAAGGGTCTGGAGAACAAGCCCTATGAGGAGCGGCTAGGAGCTGGGCATGTTTAGCCTGAAGAAGAGAAGGCTGAGAGGAGATATGATAGCCATGTATAAATATGTGAGAGGAAGCCACAGGGAGGAGGGAGCAAGCTTGTTTTCTGCTTCCTTGGAGACTAGGACGCGGCACAATGGCTTCAAACTAAAAGAGAGGAGATTCCATCTGAACATGAGGAAGAACTTCCTGACTATGAGAGCTGTTCAGCAGTGGAACTGCCCCGGAGTGTGGTGGAGGCTCCTTCTTTGGAAGCTTTTAAACAGAGGCTGGATGGCCATCTGTCAGGGGTGATTTGAATGCAATATTCCTGCTTCTTGGCAGAATGGGGTTGGACTGGATGGCCCAGGAGGTCTCTTCCAACTCTAGGATTCTATGATTCTATGAGAGGGGATAGGATAGCCATGTATAAATATGTGAGAGGAAGCCACAGGGAGGAGGGAGCAAGCTTGTTTTCTGCTTCCCTGGAGACTAGGACGCGGAACAATGGCGTCAAACTACAAGAGAGGAGATTCCATCTGAACATGAGGAAGAACTTCCTGACTGTGAGAGCCGTTCAGCAGTGGAACTCTCTGCCCCAGAGTGTGGTGGAGGCTCCTTCTTTGGAAGCTTTTAAACAGAGGCTGGATGGCCATCTGTCAGGGGTGATTTGAATGCAATATTCCTGCTTCTTGGCAGAATGGGGTTGGACTGGATGGCCCAGGAGGTCTCTTCCCACTCTTTGATTCCATGATTCTATGAAATCACCCCCAACAGATGGCCACCCAGCCTCTGTTTCAAAGCCTCCAAAGAAGGAGCCTCCACTCATTTCAATTTCAAGGCAAGGGACTTTGTGGGAAAAGAGCGGCTACATTAGCATTTCATTGAGATGTTGCTGGTGCCTTTGCCGGGGAAGAAGAGCCAGGCTTTTCCCCGTTGGGATATACGCGGCAGTCAATTCTGTTGCTTTTTGTGCCTATCGCAGATCAGGGAAAGAAAAGCCCCCTTTGCCAGGCACAAATGTTCAGATCTCATTCGCCGGGGTCTCAACAAGTTCAAACAATGGGCACCGAAGCGGCGGAGTGCCTTTCCTTCAAAGAAGAGGGAATAATGCACGACAGATCCCTTTTATTTACATTTCAAATGCTTGATCCTCCAGAGCATGGCGTGATATTTCATTTCCGATGAGAAGAGGGGGGAAAAGGAAAGGAAAACCTATCTCACTATTGAGAATGTGATTGTTCATTACTCTAGCCGCTAATAAAAACATGTTTGAAGCCAAATAGCCACAAAATTGGGAAATTCCTCTGATGTGGAACTCAACTGGTAAGTTCAGAACAGAATGAGTCTGTTTGTTGTCGCTGTTGCGTTCCTTCAATTCATTTCTGCCTGAACATAAGTCACTTGGAATGATCTCTGGTTGCTTCTGTGAACCACCGCCTCCTCCTGAGAAAAATGTATAATATCACAAAGGACGACCACTTCAGCCCGTCTCATAGGAAATCTGCTACAAAACAGGAGCTTTTTTGTTGAGTTCCAGGGCCAGAGAAGCAGATGACGGAAACAGAAGAACGGCCTGCCTCAGGAGAGCGTGCTTGCTCCATCTATGTTCAACATTTACACAAATGACCAGCCACTGCCAGAAGGGACAGAGAGTATCATCTATGCTGATGATTGTCACCGCTCAAGCAGGGAGCTTTGAGATGGTTGAACAGAAGCTCTCCGAAGCTCTAGTTGCGCTCTTACTGCCTATTACAGGGAAAACCAGCTGATTCCTAATCCATCTAAAACACAGACATGTGCTTCATTCCTTAAGAACAGACAAGCATCCCGAGCTCTGAGGATTACCTGGGAAGGAATCCCACTGGACATTGCAGCGCACCCAAATACCTGGGAGTCACTCTGGACCGTGCTCTGACCTACAAGAAGCACTGCCTGAACATCAAGCAAAAAGTGGGTGCTAGAAACAATATCATACTAAAGCTGACTGGCACAACCTGGGGATCACAACCAGACACAGTGAAGACATCTGCCCTTGCGCTATGCTACTCTGCTGCTGAGTACGCATGCCCAGTGTGGAACACATCTCACCACGCTCAAACAGTGGATGTGGCTCTTAATGAGACATGCCGCATTATCACGGGGTGCCTGCGCCCTACACCACTGGAGAAATTACACTGCTTAGCCGGTATTGCACCACCTGACATCCGCCGGGAAGTAGCAGCCAATAGTGAAAGGACCAAGGCAGAGACATCTCCAGCTCATCCCCTGTTTGGGTATCAGCCAGCACGTCAACGACTTAAATCTAGACATAGTTTTCTAAGATCTGCAGAGACACTCGCTGGAACACCCCAGCAAGCGAGAGTCCAAAAGTGGCAGGCTCAAACCCAGCACCTCATTTTGTGGGTGATACCAAATGAGAGACTCCCCCCTGGACACACAGAAGACTGGCCAACTTGGAAAGCGCTGAACAGACTGCGCTCTGGCCCCACGAGATGCAGAGCCAACCTCAAGAAATGGGGCTACAAAGTGGAATCCACGACATGCGAGTGGAGAAGAGCAAACCACTGACCACCTGCTGCAATGCAACCTGAGCCCTGCCACATGCACAATGGAGGACCTTCTTGCGGCAACACCAGAGTCACTCCAAGTGGCCAGATACTGGTCAAAGGACATCTAATCAACTACCAAGCTTGCAAACTTTGTGTTTGTCTGTTTGTTTGTTTTGTTCTGTAAAAATGTAATACAATTGACTGGTTGCCCTGACACGACAAATAAATACCCAAGACCACTCAGTGGGTTCCTATGGCTAAGCAGGGATTCGAACCCTGGACTCTAGGGTGTCAATCCAACACTCAAATCACAATGCTTTGCCAGCCTTAAGATTGCTTCAGAGCAGGTTGTGCTTGGTATTCCCTCTGAGGCTGAGAGAGTATGACTTGGCTAAGATCACTCATTGGCTTCTCATGGTCAAGAAGAGTTGTCCTGGTGCTTTTTCCTGCATGGAGGATTCACACCTTCATCTTAAGATTCAAGCCAAGCCTTAACATCCATTTGAATATGATGCACCTAGGAACCCAACATGGGGCAAGAGACGGATTGCCTAGTATCCTTAGTATCTCTAACCAATGTCGGGGAGAACCATGGCGACACAATGGGTTAAATCCTTGTTCCGGCTGAATTGCTAACTTCAGGTCAATGGTTCTAATCCATGAGACAGATCAGCTCTAGCTTCTCATGAGGGGACATAATAGAATCCTAGAGTTGGAAGAGCCTCATGGGCCATCCAGTCCAACCCCATTCTTCCAAGAAACAGGAATATTGCATTCAAAGCACTCCTGACAGATGGCCATCCAACCTCTCTTTAAAAGCTTCCTAAAGTTCAGATGGAATCTCCTAAGATACAGAATGGGAGATAATGCCTGCCTCGTGAGCAGTACATGTGAAAAAGATTTTGAGAGTCCTTGTAGACAACAAGTTAAACATGAGCCAACAATGTGATGCTGCAGCTTAAAAAGCCAATGGGATTTTGGTCTGCATCAATAGGAGCCTAGTGTCTAGATCTAGGGAAGTCATGCTCCCCATGCTCTATTCTGCCTTGGTTAGACCACATCTGGAATACTGTGTCCAATTCTGGGCACCACAATTGAAGGGAGATGTTGACTCTAAGCTGGAATGTGTCCAGAGGAGGGCGACTCAAAGGATCAAGGGTCTGGAGAACAAACCCTATGAGGAGCAGCTTAAAGAGCTGGGCATGTTTAGCCCGAAAAAGAGAAGGCTTCCTTTCTACATGATAGCCATGTATAAATATGTGAGAGGAAGTCACAGGGAGGAGGGAGCAAGCTTCCTTTCTGCTGCCCTGGAGACTAGCACGCAATGGAGCAAAGAGTTGGAAGAGACCTCATTGGCCATCCAGTCCAACCCCATTCTGCCAAGAAGCAGGAATATTGCATTCAAATCACCCCTGACAGATGGCCATCCAGCCTCTGTTAAAAGCTTCCAAAGAAGGAGCCTCCATCACACTCCGGGGCAGAGAGTTCCACTGCTGAACAGCTCTCACAGTCAGGAAGTTCTTCCTCATGTTCAGATGGAATCTCCTCTCTTGTAGTTTGAAGCCATTGTTCCATTGCGTCCTAGTCTCCAGGGAAGCAGAGAGGAAGCTTGCTCCCTCCTCCTCCCTGTGGCTTCCTCTCACATATTTATACATGGCTATCATATCTCCTCTCAGCCTTCTCTTCTTCAGGCTAAACATGCCCAGCTCCTTAAGCCGCTCCTCATAGGTCTTGTTCTCCAGACCTTATCATTTTAGTCGCTCTCCTCTGGACACATTCCAGCTTGTCAATATCTCTCTTGAATTGTGGTGCCCAGAACTGGACACAATATTCCAGATGTGGTCTAACCAAAACAGAATAGAGGGGTAGCATTACTTCCCTAGATCTAGACAGTATGCTCCTATTGATGCAGGCCAAAATCCCATTGGCTTTTTTTGCCGCCACATCACATTGTTGGCTCATGTTTAACTTGTTGTCCACGAGGACTCCAAGATCTTTTTCACACGTACTGCTCTCGAGCCAGGCATCCCCCATTTTGTATCTTTGCATTTCGTTTTTCCTGCCAAAGTGGAGTATCTTGCATTTGTCACTGTTTAACTTCATTCACAAAAGGAGATTCCATCTGAACATGAGGAAGAACTTCCTGACTGTGAGAGCTGTTCAGCAGTGGAACTCTCTGCCCCGGAGTGTGGTGGAGGCTCCTTCTTTGGAAGCTTTGGAAACAGAGGCTGGATGGCCATCTGTCAGGGGTGATTTGAATGCAAATTTCCTGCATCTTGGCAGAATGGGGTTGGACTGGATGGCCCAGGAGGTCTCTTCCAACTCTTTGATTCTATGGCATTTAGTTTTGTTGTATGATATACAATGACAATAAAGTTATTCTACTCTACAAGCAGAACGCTTTTTAATTTACCTAGCCAAGGACAGCCTAGTTCAGAGCATGAAGAGGCTGCAAAGCATAGAGGCAAATCACACGCTAAAACTGGGAATAGCTTCCCTTTCTCCTGTCATCTGCTCCAAACGAAGCTCCGCGCTCCATTTCCGATCTCTTCCAAGTAATGCTGAAAAGTGGTACCTGCTGGGCATCCCTGGTGGGCATCGAACGCCAGCCAAACCGGGGATCCAAATAGACCCAGCCCAACTGTTGCTGTTCCATAGCCACCTGTTATAATCCATGGCACAGATGGCCAAACATCCGGAGAAAAACAACCATATTTCTGATGCAAGTTTAATTGCTCTCTCCAAAACACACTTTAAAACACACTTTTCTAAGAGGGCCACCAAACAATCAAAGAATTGTATAGTCAGAAGAGACCCCCAAAGGCCATCCAGTCCAATCCCAATCCCATTCTGCAATGCAGAGAAGCACAAGCTCTCCCAACAGATGGTCATCCAGACTCTGCTTGAAAACCTCCAGAGAAGGAGACACCACAATAGCTGATAGCCCAAGAGGAACAAATCAATTCCTTGCTACGTTGTCCTCCCAACTCCTCTGTCCTTAAACACCACACCAGCTTATTTTAATCAGCAAGCAGTTTATTGAAGAATGTCTGTAAGCAAAGCAGTAAAAATGGTAAATACAGTATAGTCATAGAATCATAGAATCAAAAAGTTGGAAGAGACCTCCTGGGCTATCCAGTCCACCCCTCTGCCAAGAAGCAGGAATATTGCATTCAAATCACCCCTGACAGATGGCCATCCAGCCTCTGTTTAAAAGCTTCCAAAGAAGGAGCCTCCACCACACTCCGGGGCAGAGAGTTCCACTGCTGAACCGCTCTCACAGTCAGGAAGTTCTTCCTCATGTTCAGGTGGAATCTCCTTTCTTGTAGTTTGAAGCCATTGTTTCGCGTCCTAGTCTCCAGGGAAGTAGAAAACAAAACTCTCATATCATAGAATCATAGAGTTGGAAGAGACCTCATGGGCCATCCAGTCCAACCCCCTGCCAAGAAGCAGGAAAATCGCATTCAAAGCACCCCTGACAGATGGCCATCCAGCCTCTGTTTAAAAGCTTCCAAAGAAGGAGCCTCCACCACACTCCGGGGCAGAGAGTTCCACTGCTGAACGGCTCTCACAGTCAGGAAATTCTTCCTCATGTTCAGATGGAATCTCCTCTCTTGTAGTTTGAAGCCATTGTTCCGCGTCCTAGTCTCCAAGGAAGCAGAAAACAAGCTTGCTCCCTCCTCCCTGTGGCTTCCTCTCACATATTTATACATGGCTATCATATCTCCTCTCAGCCTTCTCTTCTTCAGGCTAACATGCCCAGCTCCTTAAGCCGCTCCTCATAGGGCTTGTTCTCCAGACCCTCCTCATTTTAGTCGCCCTCCTCTGGACACATTCCAGCTTGTCAATATCTCTCTTGAATTGTGGTGCCCAGAATTGGACACAATATTCCAGATGTGGTCTAACCAAAGCAGAATAGAGGGGTAGCATTACTTCCCTAGATCTTGACACTATGCTCCTATTGATGCAGGCCAAAATCCCATTGGCTTTTTTTGCCGCCACATCACATTGTTGGCTCATGTTTAACTTGTTGTCCATGAAGACTCCAAGATCTTTTTCACACGTACTGCTCTCAAGCCAGGCATCGTCCCCCATTCTGTCTCTGCATTTCGTTTTTTCTGCCAAAGTGGAGTCTCTTGCATTTGTCCCTGTTGAACTTTATTTTGTTAGTTTTGGTCATTCATCTTTCTAATCTGTCAAGATTATTTTTAATTCTGCTCCTGTCCTCTGGAGTATTGGCTCTCCCTCCCAATTTGGTGTTGTCTGCAAACTTGATAATCATGCCTTCTACCCCTTCATCTATGTCATTAATGAAGATCCTGATCAGGACCGGGCCCAGGACGGAACCCTGCGGATGGCACTCCACTCGTCACTTCTTTCCAGGATGAAGAGGAAGCCTTGGGGAGAATCACCCTCTGGGTTCGTCCATTTAACCAATTTCAGATCCACCTCACCGTAGTTTTGCCTAGCCCAAAGATCAAAGATAGTGCTTCAAGGCACAAAGGTAAAGCACAAGATCCAAAGGTATAAAATCCATAGAACAAGGCAGCATGAAAATCCAACACAGAGATCAGAAGCCTGACAAAACTTGGAACATGAAACTAGGGACACTTGGAAATAAGACTGTCATGAAATTCCAACGTTGACGAGACTGAGCTAACTTTCCCTTGTATCAATATAAAGCTTTTCCTGATCCCAGAACCGAAAGGAAAGCATTTCTCTTGCTTTTACAACCACATAAGGATATCTTATCTCTCTTTTCCTGCAGCTGACTTGTCCATCGTTGCACCTGAGAGCTTTGTCTCTTTTTACAAAAGTCTTGCTTTCTATTTTCACTCTCATTAAATTCTGCACCTGACAAATCATCCTCAGAAGACATTTGTTTCTCAGAGAAAGACTGTTGAGAGCCTCTCCCAGGAATGTGACCTTATGACACACCTTGGGTCTCTTGCCTGGGCTTAACTCAGGCTCAGGAAAACCCTCATCCCCAGTGCCAACATACCCAGACCCAAACATCCCTCAAACCTATTGCCATCATAAACATTAGACAGTCACAGACTGAACCACAACTCCTGAACATACTTGATCCAGTGGTGGGATATAAGAATAAAGTCTGATTTGAGAAAGCTAAGCAGGTTTGGGCTTGATTGTGAGTTGTATACAAGACCACTGGAAATGAAGATGAGAGAGCTCCAGGCTGGACTAAAGCTGAATCATAGAATCCTAGATTTGGAAGAGTCTCCTAAAGGCCATCCAATCCCTCCCCATTCTGTAATGCAGGAAAACACAAGCTCTCCCAGCAGATGCTTGTTGCACTCCAGAATAGGAAAAACCCTCTGACTGTAAACACCCCACCGTTGATTGGAAAACAATCCTTTTATTGAAGATAATTAAAAAACAGCAAGTAAAAGCACTTTAAAGAAATAGGTAAATCCAATTAGGTAAGAAGATAAGCAGGAGCAAAAATAGTCCAAGGTAAAGTTCAACAAAGTCCATGAAAACAAAGTCCACACCTCTCTAATATAATTCAGGAAAATAGGAAACATTAACCAAGGCATGTGTAGGCATTCATATTTTCCAAGAGTCCAAACCATAAACAAGAACTACTTAGACAAGAATCTTCCAAGCAAAGCTTATTTATTTATTTATTTATTTATTTCGAGGTTTTATATACCGACCCTCTCACCTTCAAAGAGGGATTCGGACCGGTTCACAACATGTGTTAACATACAAAAAATATACAATTACAACACAATGCCACTTCATTACACTATTAAAACATCAGCACCATTAAAACATTATCATCCCAGTTAAAAGAGCCAAATCGTCCAACACCATCACAATCCCATTCATCATCCTCCTTTCATTTCAAGCAAAGCTTCCATGAAACAAAGGGCGAGAACTACACTTGATTCCAACGATGCTTCATCTGACTGTATTTCCCATACATGAAACTTTTATCCCCTTGTTAAGCTATTCCACACCCTCAGGAATTGGTTTCATTTTACTTGAGATCCCCTTATCTTTTTCTGTCGAAGCCTGGCAAACTGCCGAAGGCACTGTTCGGCCTGTCTGTTTTGACTAATTTCCTCTCGCCTATCTATTTGCTCATTAAGTCTCACAGCTGGGCCAGGTGCCCAGTTGTTTTCAAGCCCCAAATCCTGGGAACCCTCTTGTAGCAATTCTGGGAGTATACTATCATCCCCATACAATTCTCATGAGAAACTACACTTTGCACAGGGGTCTCTTGGTCCTTCTCTGCATCAGTATCATTGACCAAACCATTGCCATCTTGAAATTCATTGGCATCACTTCCCACATCCAAACAACCCTGATCCGGAAAAACAATCACAGGCTGAACTCCAACAATGCCCATCCAGTCTCTGTAAAAACTTCAAGAGAAGGAGACTCCAATGGACTTTCAGGCAGCATTTTCAACTATATAATAGCATTTCTTCCTAATGTTTAGATCAGTGGTTCTCAACCTGGGGGTCGGGACCCCTGGGGGGGTCACGAGGGGGTGTCAGAGAGGTCGCCAAAGACCATCAGAAAACACAGTCTTTTCTTTTGGTCATGGTGGTTCTACGTATATGGGAAGTTTGGGCCAATTCTATTGCTGGTGGGGTTCAGAATGCTCTTTGATTGTAGGTGAACTGTAAATCCCAGCCACTATAACTCTGTTATTCCCCCAAATCCACCAGTGTTCACATTTGGGCATACTGAGTATCCGTGCCAAGTTTAGTCCTGATCCATCATTGTTTGATTCCACAATGCTCTCTGGATATAGGTGAACTAGAACTTCAAAACTCAAGGTCAGTGCCCACCAAACCCTTCCAGCATTTTATATTGGTCATGAGAGTTCTTTGTGCCAAGTTTGGTTCAATTCCATTGTTGGTAGAGTTCAGAATGCTTTTTGATTGTAGGTTAACTATAAATCCCCGCAACTACAACTCCCAAATGACAAAATCAACCTCTTTCCCCAACCCCACCAGGACCAGGATTGTGGTGCAGCTGGCTGAGTGTCAGCTGCATTAAGATCCCTCTGACCAAAAGGTCATGATTTCGAAGCCAGCCCGGGTTGGAGTGGGTTTCCAACCAATTGTGTGTAGCCCGTTGTCGACCTTTGCAACCCGAAAGACAGTTGCATCTGTCAAGTAGGAAAATAAGGTACCACCTTAAAGTGTGGGGAGGCTAAATTAACTGATTTATGAGGCCATAAAGAACACTCCAGCAAAGCATTCCAGCGGGGAAGCATCGCGGATGGACGATGAAAGCGACAGCTCCCTGGCGGCCAGAAAAAGTTAAATAGCCTCTGTGTATGTCTGTATATGTTTGTATGTCAAAAATTGGCATTGAATGTTTGCCATATATGTGTACACTGTAATCTGCCCTGAGTCCCCTGCGGGGTGAGAAGGGCGGAATATAAAAGCTGTAAATAAATAAATAAATAAATAAATTCAGATTTGGGTGTATTGGGTATTTGTTCCAAATTTGGTCCAATAAATTAAAATACATCCTGCATATCAGATATTTACATTATAACTCATGACAGTAGCAAAATTGCAGTTATGATGTAGCAACAAAAGTATTTTCTCATTGGGGGGTCACGACAACACAGGGAACTGTATTAAGGGGTCGTGGCATTAGGAAGGTTGAGAAACACTGGTTTAGATGGAACCTGTTTTCCTACAATTTGGATTTCATTGCTCCATGTGCAGGAGAAAGGTGAGATCCTCATTGTCATCATCATTGTTGTCGTCATCATCATCATTAATCTATTGGAGCATTGTCGAAGGCTTTCATGGCTGGAATCACTAGGTTCTTGTAGGTTTTTTCGGGCTATAAGGACATGTTCTAGAGGCATTTCTCCTGACGTTTCGTCTGCATCTATGGCAAGCATCCTCAGAGGTAGTGAGGTACTACAATTCAAGAGAGATATTGACAAGCTGGAATGTGTCCAGAGGAGGGCGACTAAATGATCAAGGGTCTGGAGAACAAGCCCTATGAGGAGCGGCTTAAGAAGCTGGGCATGTTTAGCCTGAAGAAGAGAAGGCTGAGAGGAGATATGATAGCCATGTATAAATATGTGAGAGGAAGCCACAGGGAGGAGGGAGCAAGCTTGTTTTCTGCTTCCCTGGAGACTAGGACGCAATGGAGCAATGGTTTCAAACTACAAGAAAGGAGATTCCATCTGAACATTAGGAAGAACTTCCTGACTGTGAGAGCCGTTCAGCAGTGGAACTCTCTGCCCTGGAGTGTGGTGGAGGCTCCTTCTTTGGAAGCTTTTAAGCAGAGGCTGGATGGCCATTTGTCAGGGGTGATTTGAATGCAATATTCCTGCTTCTTGGCAGGGGGTTGGACTGGATGGCCCAGGAGGTCTCTTCCAACTCTTTGATTCTATGATTCTACCTCTGAGGATGCTTGCCATAGATGCAGGCGAAACGTCAGGAGAAATGCCTCTAGAACATCGCCCTATAGCCCGAAAAAAACCTACAAGAACCTAATCTATTGGAGTCTTTGAGGAGAACTTTTGCTTCAGATTCCTTCAGGGCAAGGGTTTGACTAAATGCCCTTTGGGGATCCCTTCTTAAGTTCTATTGTTTTGGGAAAACTGAATGAACGTGCTACCTCATGCTTTGTGCTAGGTCTATTGCTGTTAAACGCCATTTGTGCAAAGGAATTAAAAAATGTTGCAAAAGCAACAAAAACAACCCCTAAGTGAGTCTCTTTCTCTGATCTTTGGAACTGCAGTCCTTTTAATGTTGTCGCTTTGTCCCCATTCGCTTTGAAAGGTATTCTTTTCAAGTCGCCATCGGTGCCTTGTAATATTTCGTTAGCACTGCGTCTTTCCCCACTTAACGCCGCTCCCTGGGACTCCCAACGGTTTGCAATTAGGGCTTGAAATGTTACAGATCCCGGAACAAAAGGCACTTTTAAGAGAACCAGATTCTCCAGAGCGGTGGGAGATCCTGTTGCTCCAGTTGCAAATGCGTTCAAAAGCCAAATTAGATTCGGGTACTGGCGGAGCTCTCTCCGGATGGATCTGCACTGCCGTGCAATGCAGCTTGAAACTGTATTATATGATCACTTTCATAGAATCATAGAATCAAAGAGTTGGAAGAGACCTCATGGGCCATCCAGTCCAACCCCATTCTGCCAAGAAGCAGGAATATTGCATTCAAATCACCCCTGACAGATGGCCATCCAGCCTCTGTTTAAAAGCTTCCAAGAAGGAGCCTCCACCACACTCCGGGGCAGAGAGTTCCACTGCTGAACGGCTCTCACAGTCAGGAAGTTCTTCCTAATGTTCAGGTGGAATCTCCTCTCTTGTAGTTTGAATCTCCTCTCTTGTAGTTTGAATTTTCCCCAAACTTTGGGCGTATTGAGTAGGGCTGGGCGGTTTCGTTTCGTAATTTCGTAATTCGTTAAAAATTCGTTATTTTTTTTATAACAAAGCGATAACGAACCATTCAGGAGCAACTTAAAAACGAAACGAATTTTTAAATTCGTTTCGTAATTGTTTCGAATTCGTTTATGTATTCGTTTCGTTATCGGTTTGAGGTCGTTTCGTTATTATTTCCGCATGTCTGGGGCAAGTTTTATAGTTGTTTTTTGTTTAATTAGTGAAAAAAAATTATAATATCACACCAACAGTCAACAACAGAGGGAGAGGGAAGCTTCAGAAGTTCCCCCTGTCCCATTTGGAGGTTTTTTAGCGTATTGCGCGGTCGCGTCCGCCATTAACGAATCGATTCGTTATTGTTTCGTATTTGGTTCGTTAATGTTTCGTAATTTTTTTAACATTTACGAAATTTCGTAAATATCGAACTTTTTAAAAGAAAAATTTCGGAATTCTTTTAAATATCGAAACGCAAAAACCCCAAAAAACGAATCGATTTTAGAAACAAATTTTTCCGTTGTTACCCAGGCCTATTGAGTATTCATGCCAAGTTTGGTCCAGATCAATTAATGTTTGAGTCCACAGTGCTCTCTGGAGGTAGGTGAACTACAACTCTAAAACTGAAATCAATGCCCACCAAACCCTTCCAATATCTTCTCTTGGTCATAGGAGTTTTGTGTGCCAAATTTGGTTCAGTTCCATAGATGGCGGAGTTCTCTTTGATTGTAGTTTAACTATAAATCTCAGCAACTACAACTCCCAAATGACAAAATCAATCCCCCCAGCCCCACCAGTATTGAAATTTGGGCATATCATTTGTGCCAAATTTGGTCCAGTGAATGAAAATACATCCTGCACGTCAGATATTTACATTACAATTCATAACAGGAGCAAAATGACAGTTATGAAGTAGCAATGAAAATAATGTGATGGTTGGGGGTCACTACAACACAAGGAACTGTATTAAGGGGTCACAGCATTAGGAAGGTTGAGAAACACTGCTTTAAAGCAAGCCTGGGCAAACTTCGGCCCTCCAGGTGTTTTGGACTTCAACTCCCACCATTCCTAACAGCCTTGCGCCCCTTCCTTTCCCCCCTCAGCCGCTTATACTTATATTAAATTATGTTATGAGGGTTGAATGAAAAGTAATGCCTCCAACTTCGTAACTCCTCAAAAGATGGCAGTACTGGTATGCGGCAGGTACTGGCTTGTTCAGTAGACTCTCCTCTACAGTTCCATTTTGGTGGAAAGCCTTAACATTGACTGGCACACAGAATTCCCACAACGAACAGAAAACATGTATCAGTGATTGGTGGGGGGGGGGGGGCAAAATACTGTTTGCGTACCATTGAAAATTATCTAGGGCCACCTCTGTGTATATATGTGTGTTTCTATATATATATATATGCATTGCGCATGCGTTGTAATCTGTTTTGGGGTTTTTTTTTGCTTTTTAAGTCCCTTTCCATTGTGTTTTTCAGTGTTTTCATGAGTGATGGTCACTCGTTGGTCTGATGGGTGCCTTGTGTCCAAATTTGTTGTCAATTCGTCCAGTGGTTTTTGAGTTATGTTAATCCCACAAACTAACATTACCTTTTTATTTATATAGATATATTTGCATTCTATTACCACTAGTTCTATTGGGTTCGAAACTGGAGAGAGTGTGGATGAGCTCTCTCTGTCAGCTCCAGTTCTCCAGGTGGGGACATGAGAGAAGCCTCCTACAAGGATGGTAAAAACATCAAACAGCCATACGTCCCCTGGGCAACGTCCTTTCAGACGGCCAATTCTCTCACATCAGAAGTGACTTCCAGTTTCTCAAGTCGTACCTGACACAAACCCACCCCCCCCCCCCCACTATATCTCAATTCTGTAGCTGTGATTGGTATAAGTTTTCATATATATGTGTTTTTACAAATAATAATAAACATTATTATTCCATGTTTAGTGTCATTGATAAAGATGTTGAACAGCTGGGGAGGAGGCCCTGCTAGGGAATTAGAATGATAGAATCCAAGAGTTGGAAGAGACCTCCTGGGCCATCCAGTCCAACCCCATTCTGCCAAGAAGCAGGAAATTGCATTCAAATAACCCCTGACAGATGGCCATCCAGCCTCTGCTTAAAAGCTTCCAAAGAAGGAGCTCCACCACACTCCGGGGCAGAGAGTTCCACTGCTGAACGGCTCTCACAGTCAGGAAGTTCTTCCTCATGTTCAGATGGAATCTCCTCTCTTGTAGTTTGAAGCCATTGTTCCGCGTCCTAGTCTCCAGGGAAGCAGAGAACAAGCTTGCTCCCTCCTCCCCTGTGGCTTCCTCTCACATATTTATACATGGCTATCATATCTCCTCTCAGCCTTCTCTTCTTCAGGCTAAACATGCCCAGCTCTTAAGCCGCTCCTCATAGGGCTTGTTCTCCAGACCCTTGATCATTTTAGTCGCCCTCCTCTGGACACATTCCAGCTTGTCAATATCTCTCTTCAATTGTGGTGCCCAGAATTGGACACAATATTCCAGGTAAAGTGGTCTAACCACAGCGGAATAGAGCATGGGGAGCATGACTTCCCAAGATCTAGACACTAGGCTCCTCTTGATGCAGGACAAAATCCCATTGGCTTTTTTTGCCACCACATCACATTCCTGGCTCATGTTTAACTTGTTGTCCACGAGGACTCCAAGATCTTTTTCACACGTACTGCTCTCGAGCCAGGCATCCCCCATTCTGTATCTTTGCATTTCGCATACAGAGTAGTTGCACCAGCATGTGGAGGATTTTTTTACAGCTTTGGGTCTTCTGCTTGCCCCAGGCAAATATTTGCTGACCAGGGATGTCCCTTGCTCCAAAGTGCCTTTTATGGCTCAGGAGGCAGCAGAGCTCCACATTGTTTACAGCCCTTTTTCTTGATTTAATGGCTTGTTTGCTCACAGTCCATTGAGCCCAGTTTATAGCTCCCAGGACGACAGGAAGGACAGGCAGGTTTGCAACAGGTCTTGAAGCTGGGTCCATCTTGACCGCAGCCTTAATGTGCAGTCCCAACTCAGAAGAGACCTGTCAGCTCAATGTGCTTCGCATCAGTGTTGTCTCATTGATTCCATAGGACTATTGTATGTAGGGTTACGAAACACACCGCCTTGAGTCCCAGCCTGGGAGAGAGGCAGGCTATAAATAACGTGATAGATAGGCATTAATTTGTTTGAAAGTAAGGTCTTATAATTGCCTCAATGTTGTCAAAAGCCAGTGTGGGTCAAGACTACCCACTTCATCCCATTCATTAAACCATGCAGACATGCCGGCAATTCAACCATAGAATCATAGAATCATAGAGTTGGAAGAGACCTCATGGGCCATCCAGTCCAACCCCATACTGCCAAGAAGCAGGAATATTGCATTCAAAGCACCCCTGACAGATGGCCATCCAGCCTCTGTTTAAAAGCTTTCCAAAGAAGGAGCCTCCACCACACTCCGGGGCAGAGAGTTCCACTGCTGAACGGCTCTCACAGTCAGGAAGTTCTTCCTCATGTTCAGATGGAATCTCCTTTCTTGTAGTTTGAAGCCATTCTTCCCTTGCGTCCTAGTCTCCAGGGAAGCAGAAAACAAGCTTGCTCCCTCCTCTTCCCTGTGGCTTCCTCTCACATATTTATCCATGGCTATCATATCTCCTCTCATCTTTCTCTTCTTCAGGCTAAACATGCCCAGCTCCTTAAGCCGCTCCTCATAGGGCTTGTTCTCCAGAACTTTTATCATTTTAGTCGCTCTCCTCTGGATACATTCTCTCCTGACATTTCACCTACATCTATGGTAAGCATCCTTAGAGGTTCTGAGGTCTTTCTAAGCTGGTTGGCAAGTGAATTTTTTGCATATTATCTGGATAGAGAGGGGCAAAATGGGCAAGAACGTGTGAAAAAGATTTTGGAGTCCTCGTGGACAACAAGTTATGCATGAGCCAACAATGTGATGCAGTGGCAAAAAAAGCCAATGGGATTTTGGCCTGCATCAATAGGAGCCTAGTCTCTAGATCTAGGGAAGTCGTGCTCCTCATGCTCTATTCTGTCTTGGTTAGACCACACCTGGAATCACACTGTGTCCAATTCTGGGCACCACAATTGAAGCTGGAATGTGTCCAGAGAAGGGTGACTAAAAT
Organism: Anolis sagrei ordinatus; assembly: GCF_025583915.1. Taxonomy (NCBI): domain Eukaryota; kingdom Metazoa; phylum Chordata; class Lepidosauria; order Squamata; family Anolidae; genus Anolis; species Anolis sagrei. The sequence continues at coordinate 278,378,517 of NW_026846588.1, read as the reverse complement.
GATCAAGGATCTGGAGAACAAGCCCTATGAGGAGTGGCTTAAAGAAGAGAAGGCTGAGAGGAGACATGATAGCCATGTATAAATATGTTAGACGCAATGGAAGAATGGCTTCAAACTACAAGAAAGGAGATTCCATCTGAACATGAGGAAGAACTTTCTGACTGTGAGAGCCGTTCAGCAGTGGAACTCTCTGTCCCGGAGGGAGTGTGGTGGAGGCTCCTTCTTTGGAGGCTTTTAAACAGAGGCTGGATGGCCATCTGTCAGGGGTGATTTGAATGCAATATTCCTGCTTCTTGGCAGAATGGGGTTGGACTGGATGGCCCAGGAGGTCTCTTCCAACTCTTTGATTCTAGGATTCTATAAGTCACAGGGAGGAGGGAGCAAGCTTGTTCTCTGCTGCCCTGGAGACAATGGCTTCAAACTACAAGAAAGAAGATTCCACCTGAACATTAGGAAGAACTTCCTGACTGTGTGAGAGAGCTGTTCAGCAGTGGAACTCTCTGCCCCTTTTTTGGAAGCTTTTAAGCAGAGGCTGGATGGCCGTCTGTGAGTGGTGATTTGAATGCAATATTCCTGCTTCTTGGCAGAATGGTTTTGGACTGGATGGCCCAGGAGGTTTCTTCCAACTCTAGGATTCTATGATTCTGTCATGTGATGGTATTTGTCACTCTCAGCTTTAAAATGATACGGTTACACAATTTGTGGGAGGAGCCCAAATGCCCCCTTTGAGAAAAAGCTCCACTATTACTTTTTGCTCACCGAGGAGGAAAGATTGGCAGTATGTTGTGTTCATTTCTGTGTCATGCACATTCTGGAGCCTTTCTTCCTTCTGTGTGTTGGATGTGCCATGTGCCGTGGTCTGGCAAGCATTAGAGGATTTTTCTGAATGAGGATGAGGGGGATAATGGGTTTCGAAGTGAGGAGTCCGTGAGTGATCGGAGACAATTGCAGGCAGATGAGGCCGATGTTTTGGATGCTTTCCTCATTCCCAGGCAACAGGGGAAAGTGTAAGACCACTTCCCTTGAGAAAAGCCCTGGAAAGATGGGGAGTTTTCCAGGAAGAATAGATTAGACCTGAGAACACAGGGAGTGAACAATCAGCAAACTAGATATTCTCAGAGGATCCGAGATAAGACCCTGAAGACCAGATGTCATGGGTGTCTTGGAGGGCTTAAATTAAGTGGTTTGGTTTCAGGCCTCTCAGCAGAAACAACGTTACTATAGGGGATCAGTCTCCTATTCATGATTCCAAGTTCATGGTTCCTGTACTGTCAAGTTTCCTGTTTCACGTTCCTGTTTTATGCCTATGTTTCTTTGGAGAATTTACCTTGGAGAAGTTCCCATTTTCATATTCATGGGTATACCTTCGGATTAATTCTGTGTTTTGAGCTGTATGGCAAGCTTACTCTTCCAAACACTTGACATGTTCAGCGGGATGAAGTCTTAAGGTTCGAATCCCTACTTGGGAGAGTGATCCTGAGCATATCGCAATCCCTCAGCCTCAAAAGGAAGACAAAGTAAACACTGTAGGAACTAATTTGAATGCCCCTGAGGTTGAAGGAACATTGCAATAGCAGTGAAAGCAAGAAAATAACAATGCCCTGGAATCATAGAATTGGGAAGGAACCTCAAAGGCCATCCAGTCTATTCCACCTCTTCCACACAGGAAGGCACAATTCAAGCCCTCCCAACGGATGACCACCCATTCTCTACTTTAAAACCACCAGAGACGAGACTCTACTGAACTCCCAGGCAGAATCATATCCTACTAGAATTGGAAGAGATCCCACAGGCCATCTAGTCTAACCCTCTTTTGCCAGGGCAGGAAGACACAATTGAAGCCCTCTTAACAGATGGCCACCCAGCTCTCTGAGAACGTTCAGAGAAGGAGACTCCAACCAGACCTCAAAGTTATCTAGAGTTGGAAAGGACCCCAGAGGCAAATGGTAAAATATACAAATATCATAATATACAAGCCCCCCAACAGATCATAGAATCCTTGAGTTGGAAGAGACCTGGTGGGCCATCCAGTCCAACCCCATTCTGCCAAAAAGCAGGAAAATTGCATTCAAAGCACCCCTGACAGATGGCCATCCAGCCTCTGTTTAAAAACTTCCAAAGAAGGAGCCTCCACTCTACACGAATACTCAGTATGCCCAAATGTGAACACTAGTGGAGTTTGAGGAAAATAGAATCTTGACATTTGGGAGTTGTAGTTGATGGGATTTATAGTTCACCTACAATCACAGAGCATTCTGAACCCCACCAACGATAGAAATGGGCCAAACCTCCCACACAGAACCCCCACGTGAGCCACAGGGGACGGCTAGTCATAAAATAAAATCACATCCCTGATATAAAATCGAGGTTTGCTCTTTGGAACTATTTCCGAATCGTGGATGATTGAATCCGTGGATACGGAGGCTCGCCTGCAGCCATATTAATCTGAGTAGTATCTAATCGTACACCTTTTGAAGCAAGTGCCAAGCAAACATCCTGTTGGCACCACCACACGCAATAAAGCACGCTCTCTACATTTGTTTTCACACATTTAATATCTGCTGCTCTTCCTCTCAATCTCTCCCAGGGCGACCGAGCAAAAATTCATTTCGCCTCCATGTCCCAAAGCAATGGTGACATTAAACCCTCCTTGGGCTCATCTCGCTTTGGATGACGGAGACGAGACACATGCTGTCGGGTAGTGTTTATTCACGCGCGCACCCACAAAGGCACACATGCACTTCACCGGGCGTACATTACAAAGTGCTGCAAGTGGGCAATAAAGCCTCGTATCCCGTCTCAAAGCAAAGAGAGCGTTTTTTAATAAGGGATATTGCCAAGGCAAAAAGATTTTACAGGGCCAGGTGGGAAAAGGGATAGAAAAAGAAACTCAAACAAACTTGACAAGGAGGTAAATAAACACAATACGGATTCATATAATCGTACAGTCGGAAGGGACCCTAAAGGCCATCCAGTCCAACTCCCTACTCCCATCAAAGCCATCCTGACAGATGGCCATCCATGTTCAACATCTACACAAATGACCAGCCACTGCCAGAAGGTACAGGGAGTTTCATCTATGCTGACGATCGTGCCATCACCACTTAAGCAGGGAGCTTTGAGATAGAATCATAGAATCAAAGAGTTGGAAGAGACCTCATGAGCCATCCAGTCCAACCCCATTCTGCCAAGAAGCAGGAATATTGCATTCAAATCACCCCTGACAGATGGCCATCCAGTCTCTGTTTAAAAGCTTCCAAAGAAGGAGCCTCCACCACACTCCGGGGCAGAGAGTTCCACTGCTGAACGGCTCTCACAGTCAGGAAGTTCTTCCTCATGTTCAGATGGAATCTCCTCTCTTGTAGTTTGAAGCCATTGTTCCATTGCGTCCTAGTCTCCAGGGAAGCAGAAAACAAGCTTGCTCCCTCCTCCTCCCTGTGGCTTCCTCTCACATATTTATACATGGCTATCATATCTCCTCTCATCCTTCTCTTCTTCAGGCTAAACATGCCCAGCTCCTTAAGCCGCTCCTCATAGGGCTTGTTCTCCAGACCTTTGATCATTTGAGTTGCCCTCCTCTGGACACATTCCAGCTTAGAGTCAATATCTCTCTTGAATTGCGCTGCCCAGAATTGGACACAATATTCCAGGTATGGTCTAACCAAAGCGGAATAGAGCATGGGGAGCAAGACTTCCCTAGATCTAGACACTATGCTCCTATTGATGCAGGCCAAAATCCCATTGGCGTTTTTTGCCACCACATCACATTGTTGGCTCATGTTTAACTCCAAGATCTTTTTCAGATGGTAGAACAGAAGCTCTCCGAAGCTCTAGGTGCCCTTACCACCTACTACAGGGAAAATCAGCTGATCCTTAATCCATCTAAAATACAGACATGTGCCTTTCACCTTAAGAACAGACAAGCATCCTGAGTTCTGAGGATGACCTGGGAAGGAATCCAACTGGAGCATTGCAGCACACCTAAATACCTGGGAGTTACCCTGGACCATGCTCTGACCTGAAGCACTGCCTGAATATCAAGCAAAAAGTGGATGCTAGAAGCAATATCATACAAAAGCTGACTGGCACAACCTGGGGATCACTACCAGACACAGTGAAGACATCTGCCCTTGCGCTATGCTACTCTGCTGCTGAGTATGCATGCCCAGATGGTGTTTGTGGCACAAATTCCAGTGGATCATCTGAGCAACAGTGTTGTGCCTCTGCTTGTAGTCCATCTGCACAAACCTCTTGCAGCAGCTGAGGATGTGATCCATTGTTTCCTCTGGTTCCTTGCAGAAACTACACTTGGAATCTATCATAGACATTTCAATTCTGGCTTTGATGGCATTGGTTCCAATGGCTTTTTCTTGGGCTATAATTGCTGTTGTTGTTGTTGTTATTTCCACAGGAAGTTAATGCCAGTCATTTTGAGAGAAAGCATAATAATAATAATAATAATAATAATAATAATAATAATAATAATACATTTATTATTATTATTATTATTATTATTATTACTACTACTACTACTACATTGGGTTGTTGTAGGTTTTTTTGGGCAATATGGCCATGGTGTAGAGGCATTCTCTCCTGACATTTCACCTGCATCTATGGCAAGCATCCTCAGAGGTAGTGAGGTCTGTTGGAACTAGGAAAAATGGTTTATATATCTGTGGAATGACCAGGGTGGGACAAAGGACTCTTGTCTGTTGGAGCCAGGTGTGACTGTTTCAACGGACCTCCTTGATTACCAATATTATTACATTGTTTATTATTATTATTATTATTATTATTATTATTATTATTATGCTTTCTCTCAAAGCAGCTGGCATTAACTTCCTGTGGAAATAATCACATGAACGAAATGCCTGCTACTGAAAAAAGTCCAGGATTGCTCTTCCAAACCATTTTCTGATCATGAAGGAAAAGATTTATTTCACTTTTTCCCCACCTTTCAATGTTAAAATACCAGGATAGAAAAAAAAAAGGAAGGGAAACACAGTGCAATAAAACTAAATAAAATGGGAATATTTACAACCCAGCTTCCTCTTGGAAAGCCTTCCACTGGCAACTGAGGAAGGACTGAGCAAACAGCGCTGAGATTATATCATGAGCCAGGAATCAATGGTGTCTGGACGGCCCTGGCGGTATGCTCAGGCTCTCTCTCCAGAAAGCCAAAGGAGTGTGAAAAATCCCTCCAAAGGGATCCAGGGCCACCAAGGGATGTCCAGTAATGACCCTGGAGTTGCCAATGCCTCGTTCCATAATGGGTTCACCCTGGCAATTACCGAACCCACACTCTTGATGGAGCCTCGACAGTGTGGAGTCCCGATCGATCAATGCACAATTCCTCCTCTCTCTTTGCATTCCAACAGCAGCACAAAGAAACATTTGCTTTATTTTCATACAATCATACATTGGGAAGGGAAGGGAGCCATTTTTAGTTAGTCTCAGTAAGGAAAGCTAATGTAGAGGATGTGTACAAGCTTCTCCTGTACAAAAGCTTCAACCCTTAAGACTTTCTGTGGGGAAACAGTCTTAAGAGCATCCAAAGATTTCCAAAGATTTCCAGGGAAACGGCCCTAAAACTTTGAGGAATTTCAGAGGGTAAACAGTTTGGAAGACCAAAGAACTCCAGCTAAAGAGTCTACTGGCCTTACTGGTAGGTCCACTCGGTGATCGAGACGCAGTTCGACCCGGTAGCAGAGCCCACATCAGTAAGGGTTAGATTACAGTCAGCCTGGGAGAAGTTAAAAGGGGTATTTTCCTTTAAAGTAAAGAATCAGTTATTGAAGACAATTGCCTGTCCTTCGTGGACAAGATTAGGAAGCCACCAGTTGCATAAAAGCCTAAAATCATTTGTTTAACTTTACTGAAGACAAGACCATCTAGTCCATCCCCCTTCTGCAATGCACAGACAAAGCCCTCCCGACAGATGCCCATCCTGCCCCAGCTTAAAATCCTACAGAGAAGGGGACTCTCAACTCCATTGAGGTCTGTATCCCATTAGAGTTGGAAGGCACTCCCCAAAGGCCATCTACTTTCACATCCTTCTTCCATTCAGGAAAACACAATCCAAGCCCTCCCTACAGATGACCATCTGGTCTGTGTTTTAAAACCTCCAGATAAAGGCTGTTCTGTCGCGTGCTGGCCTGTAAATAATTGTCTTTAAATAGGACATGCGACTTATTTTATTTACTTATTTCACGCATTTCTACCCCGCCCTTCTCAACCCCCGAGGGGGGACTCAGGGCGGCTTACAAAAGGCACAATTTGATGGCAGCATAAACATAACAATGGATAAAACATGTAAACAACAATTATAACAATTAAGACAGTCAATTTGTACATCAAAATCCCGCTGGGCTTCCCGCTGGCCCCACCTTCGTAATTCCTCAACGGATGGCAGTACTGGTATGCAGCAGGTACTGGCCTGTTCAGTAGACTCTCCTCTACAGTTCCATTTTGGCAGGAAGCCTTAGAATTGAATGGTTGTGTTGCTAAAGTGCAAAATATGGAACCTGTCATATGTTCCATAGTTGATGGTGGTTGGTGGTGGTAGACCTGGCAGTTGGTGACTGTTGGGGTTCAGCCTGAATTTGAACTTGAACCTGATTCTCTGTTTGTTCCTCCTGATGCTAATGAAGGTATATTTACTGATGCTAGTGGAAATGTACCTTTTGATGCCAATGCTCCTGAAATTAGTGAGGAAGAAACTGCTGTAGGTTTGGAAAATGCCAATGTTCCTGAAATTAGTGAGGAAGGAACTTCTGTAGATTTGGAAAATGAAAGTACCAGTGTTCATGAGAATTTTTCAGAGGGAGACCTTGAACTTTCCCTCCCTTCTGCACCTGCTAACTGTAATGACAACAGAAGGGGCCAAATTTGGGAAGACAGAAGTAAATCACTCAGTTTGCGTTGATCCTCCCGAATTCAAGAATTAAAAACATTGGCTTCAAAACAGAAGGGCGGTTCACGGAACCAATTCTTGAGTTTTAATTGCAATACGCCGAGCTGATTGTCTCAGTTCAGGCATCGTTTCAGAATTGATGAAGACCTTGGCAGTTCTCCCGGTTCCCTGGCCATAGTTTGGGAAGATTTCTAGGATATCAAGTACGGTTAGTGGATTGCTAACAGGTTCCAGTATTTCCCAGTGAGGCTTTTGGTTTTGCTTTGTCCATTTAAATTCATGTTTGCTGATTTTGCTGTGGCTTTTGACTTGCATTTTTCCTTTATTTTGTAACCATTTTTCTTCAATAAAAAAGGATTGTTTTTCACAGCCAAGTGTGGTGGATAGTTATCTTAGGGCCTCGTTTCCTGCTCTGGATTGCAACAGTGACGGAAGGGTTAATGTAAGTCTTGGTTCTGAAGGGCTGAGTAGTTTGTAAGTAACAGTTTACAGGTAAAAGCAATTAAGGGTGGAGGTATGCAGGGGATAGGTTGCAGCTGGGTGTTACTGGATTTAAGGAGCTAACTTTGGGACTGATCTTTGGGAGAAAAGTATTGTCATATTTTGGTGGTGGATGCTGTTGTTTTTCCCCCAGGTCTGTTGGAATTTCCTTTGGAACAGGACGTGCAACCTTTGCCCAGCGGGAAGCCAGGGGCCCCAAAGAGAAGTTCTCAAAGGTTTTCCACCACAAATGGTCTTTAGATGGCTTGTGAAGTATAACAAAGTCCTTTATTAATGAACAATCAAACAGAAACTTCTCTTGTCTTCAGAAAGTTAAACAAATGATTCCAGGCTTTTATGCAACTGGTGGCTTCCTAATCTTGTCCACGAAGGACAGGCAATTGTCTGCAATAACTGATTCTTTACTTTAAAAGAAAGTCCCCTTTTTAACTTCTCCCAGGCTGACTGTAATCTAATTCTTACTGATTTGGGCTCCGCTACCGGGTCGAACTGCGTCTCGATCACCGAGTGGACCTACTGTTGAGGAGTTACGAAGGTGGAGGCATTACTTTTTATTCAAACCTCATACATTTCAAAGAATCATGCAGTTAGAAGAGAATACATGCGCCAACACCAAGAATTCTCAAAGTGATCACAAAATGACTTCTGCCAATTCTTTGAATCTCTTTGGATGTAGTTCATCTGACTGTGGAGGCTGAAAGTCATTTGAACAAGCCAGGTACCTATTTTGTGCTGTATTTCCCCTCCTGCATCCTCTGCTCCATCCTCCCCAACGTTGAGCACTGTTTACCTTTTGGGTGAAGACTGAGGCAAAGAAGGTGTTGAGCAGTTCTGTTGTGTCTCAGTCTCTTGTTAGGGTTTCGCCATCACCTGAATGCAGCTGCTCTACCATTTCCTTGTTCTTCTGTTCAATGCACAGTTGTGAAAGTTGGACAGCGAAGAAAGCTGTGTAAACACTGGTTCGCCCCCATCAAGTCCAACTACTTGGACAGCCCCAAAGCTGTGGTTTGCTCTGGTTTCTTGGGGAGAACAAGGATTACATGGAAGCCCTCCGATTTGGATATAAGAAGTTAGAATTGAAGGAAGAAGCAGAATTAGATGGAAGACCTCACATTTGGTGGACGCAGTAGGATTAGATGGCATCCCTTCCACTTCCTGGAATAAATGGGGTTAGATGGAAACGTTCACATTTGTTGGAAGAAGTGTGATAAGACAGAAGAAGCCTTCACATTTGGTGGAAGTAATGGATAGGATGGAAGGGCCCACAACTATTGGTAAAAGTGGGATTACATGAAGTCCTCATATTTGGTGGAAGACGTGGGATTTGAGGAACACTCTTAGACTTGGTGGAAGACATACAATTTGTTGGAAACCTCCCCATTTGGTGGAAAATGTGAAATTTGGTGGAATCTTTCACACTTGGTTGAATATTGTGTCCAATTCTGGGCACCACAATTCGAGAGAGATATTGACAAGCTGGAATGTGTCCAGAGGAGGGCGACTAAAATGATCAAGGGTCTGGAGAACAAGCCCTATGAGGAGCGGCTCAAGGAGCTGGGCATGTTTAGCCTGCAGAAGAGAAGGCTGAGAGGAGATATGATAGCCATGTATAAATATGTGAGAGGAAGCCACAGGGAGAAGGGAGCAAGCTTGTTTACTGCTTCCCTGGAGACTAGGATGCAAGGGAAGAATGGCTTCAAACTACAAGAAAGGAGATTCCATCTGGACATGAGGAAGAACTTCCTGACTGTGAGAGCCGTTCAGCAGTGGAACTCTCTGCCCCGGAGTGTGGTGGAGGCTCCTTCTTTGGAAGCTTTTAAACAGAGGCTGGATGGCCATCTGTCAGGGGTGATTTGAATGCAATATTCCTGCTTCGTGGCAGAATGGGGTTGGACTGGATGGCCCAGGAAGTCTCTTCCAACTCTTTGATTCTATGATTCTAAGATGGCAGCCAGTATATTTTGTGAAACAATAAATTGGAAGAAGTGAGGTTAAGTGGATGCATTTCCATTTAGCAAAAGAGCTTTGGATGGAAGCCTCAACTTTGGTGGAAGAAGCTGGTTGAGGTGGAAGCCTTCAAGTTTGATGGAAGACATGGGATTTGATGGCTAATCTCACATTTGGTGGAAGACAGGTGACTTGATGGAAGCCTTGAGATTTTGTAAAAAATGTGGGATTTGATGGAAACCTTCAGATTTGATGGAAGCCTTTGTGGATGTCTACCATCCGATCTGATGGTAGACATGGAATTGAATGGAAATGTTTACTTTTTGAGGAAGAAGCGGGGTGAGGTGGAAGCACTCACATTTGGGAAACACAAAAAAACACATTAGTTTCCCTGAAAAAAGTGGGATCAGATGGAAGGCTTCACCTTTTTCTGAAAATACAGGAATTGATGGAATTACCCTCATCATATTTGGTCGCAATGTGGAGCTAGATGGGGTGAGATGGAAACATCCACCTTTGGTGATGTTCAATATAAAGCCTCAGATTTGATGGAAGAAGTGGGATTAGATGGAAGACTTCACATTTGGTAAAAGAAGACCCACATTCATTGGAAGACATGGGATTTGATGGAGGACTCCAATTCCACAGAAGCCACCTCCTCTTCGTGAAATCAGAAAGATTAGATGGAAGCAGTAACCTCTGGTAAAAGATGTGACATTGATGGAAGCCTTCACATTTGGTTGATGGCACGGGATTGAAAATGGTAAGAATAGGTCAAAAAACTGGGGTTAGGCAGAAGGGTTGGAATATGATGGAAGACATGGCATTTGATGGAAGGCTTTACGTTTGCTGGGAGAAGAAAGGTTAGTTAGAAATGTTACCATCTGGTGGAAGAAGAGTGGTTAGTTGGAAGCCATTAGATTTGATGGAGGAAGCCCTTCGATTTTGAGGAAGAGGTTGGCATAATTGGAAGCCATTGGACTCAATGGGAGAAGTGGGGTGAAAGAAGAAGTGGAAGAAGTTGCATTAATCTGAATCCTTCACATTTGCTGCAAGAAGTGGTTTTCGGTGGAAGCCCTCATATTTTGTGGAAGATGTGGACTTTGATGGAGACGTTCACATATCTTGGAAGACATAGGATCTGATGGGAACCTTAAGATTTCAATGAAAAGGTGGGATTAGATGGAAGCCCCCATTTTTTGTGGAAGACATGGACTTTGATGGAGACCTTTACATCTCTTGGAAGACATAGGATCTGCTGGAAACCTTAATATTTCAAGGAAGACATGGGGTTAAATGGAAGCCCTCATTTTTTTGTGGAAGACATGGACTTTGTTGGAAACCTTCTTATATCTTGGAAGACATAGGATCTGCTAGATACCTTGACATTTCAAGGAAGATGGTATTAAAAGGAAGCCCACCTATTTTGTGGAAGGTGTTGCCTTTGATGGAGACCTTCACATCTCTTGGAAGACATAGGATCTGCTGGAAACCTTAACCTTTCAAGGAAGATATGAGATTAAATGGAAGCCCTCATATTTTTGTGGAAGACATGGACTTTGTTGGAAACCTTCTTATATCATGGATCTGATGGAAACCTTAACATTTCAAGGAAAACATGGGATTAAATGGAAGCCCGCCTATTTTGTGGAAGGTGTTGCCTTTGATGGAGACCTTCACATCTCTTGGAAGACATAGGATCTGCTGGAAACCTTAATTTTTAAGGAAGACATGGGGTAAAATGGAAGCACTCATTTTTTTGTGGAAGACGTGGACTTTGATGGAGACGTTCACATCTCTTGGAAGACTTAGGATTTGCTGGAAACCTTAACATTTCAAGGAAGACATGAGATGAAATGGAAGCCCTCATTTTTTGTGTGGAAGACATGGACTTTGTTGGAAACCTTCTTATATCTTGGATCTGATGGAAACCTTAACATTTCAAGGAAAACGAGGGATTAAATGTAAGCCCACCTATTTTGTGGAAGACAACACCTTCGATGGAGACCTTCACATCTCTTGGAAGACATAGGATCTGATGAAAACCTTAACATTTCAAGGAAGACATGAGATTAAATGGAAGCCCTCTTTTTTTGTGGAAGACATGGACATTGTTGGAAACCTTCTTATATCTTGGATCTGATGGAAACCTTAACATTTCAAGGAAAACATGGAATTAAATGGCAGCCCACCTATTTTGTGGAAGGTGTTGCCTTTGATGGAGATCTTCACATCTCTTGGAAGAAATAGGATCTGCTGGAAACCTTAATATTTCAAGGAAGACATGGGGTTAAATGGAAGCCCTCAATTTTTGTGTGGAAGACATGGACTTTGTTGGAAACCTTCTTATATCTTGGAAGACATAGGATCTGCTGGAAACCTTAACTTGTCAAGGAAGATGTGGGAGTAAATGGAAGCACTCATTTTTTGAGGAAGACGTGGACTTTGATGGAGACATTCACATCTCTTGGAAGACATAGGATTTGCTGGAAACCTTAACATTTCAAAGAAAACATGAGATTAAATGGAAGCCCTCATTTTTTTGTGGAAGACATGGACTTTGTTGGAAACCTTATATCTTGGATCTGATGGAAACCTTAACATTTCAAGGAAAACGTGGGATTAAATGGAAGCCCACCTATTTTGTGGAAGGTGTTGCCTTTGATGGAGACCTTCACATCTCTTGGAAGACATAGGATCTGCTGGAAACCTTAATATTTCAAGGAAGACATGGGGTTAAATGGAAGACCTCAATTTTTTTGTGGAAGACATGGACTTTGTTGGAAACCTTCTTATATCTTGGAAGACATAGGATCTGCTGGAAACCTTAACTTGTCAAGGAAGATGTGGGAGTAAATGGAAGCCCTCATATTTTGTGGAAGACGTGGCCTTTGATGGAGATCTTCACATCTCTTGGAAGACATAGGATCTGCTGGAAACCTTAATATTTCAAGGAAGACATGGGATTAAATGGAAGCCCTCATATTTTTGTGGAAGACATGGACTTTGTTGGAAACCTTCGTATATATTGGATCTGATGGAAACCTTAACATTTCAAGGAAAACGTGGGATTAAATGGAAGCCCACCTATTTTGTGGAAGGTGTTGCCTTTGATGGGGACCTTCACATTTCTTGGAAGACATAGGATCTGCTGGAAACATTAATATTTCAAGGAAGACATGGGGTTAAATGGAAGCCCCCATTTTTTGTGGAAATCATGGACTTTGTTGGAAACCTTCTTATATCTTGGAAGACATAGGATCTGCTGGAAACCTTAACTTGTCAAGGAAGATGTGGGAATAAATGGAAGCCCTCATTTTTTGTGGAAGACGTGGACTTTGATGGAGATGCTCACATCTCTTGGAAGACATAGGATCTGATGAAAACCTTAACATTTCAAGGAAGACAGGAGATTAAATGGAAGCCCTCATTTTCTGTGGAAGATGTGGACTTTGATGGAGACCTTCACATCTCTTGGTAGGCATAGGATATGCTAGAAACCTTAACATTTCAAGGAGGACGTGGGATTAAATGGACACCCTCATATTTTTTGGAAGGTGTTGCCTTTGATGGAGACCTTCGCATCTCTTGGAAGACATAGGATCCGCTGGAAACCTTAACATTTCAAGGAAGAGGTGGGATTAAATGGAAGCCCTCATATTTTGTGGAAGACGTCACCTTTCATGGAGACCTTCACATCTCTTGGAAGACATAGGATCTGATGAYAACCTTAACATTTCAAGGAAGACATGAGATTAAATYGAAGCCCTCATTTTTTGTGGAAGACGCCGCTTTTGATGAAAACATTCGCATCTCTTGGAAGACATAGGATCTGATGAAAACCTTAACATTTCAAGGAAAACATGAGATTAAATGGAAGCCCTCATTTTTTTTGTGGAAGACATGGACTTTGTTGGAAACCTTCTTATATCTTGGATCTGATGGAAACCTTAACATTTCAAGGAAAACGTGGGATTAAATGGAAGCCCATCTATTTTGTGGAAGGTGTTGCCTTTGATGGAGACCTTCACATCTCTTGGAAGACATAGGATCTGCTGGAAACCTTAATATTTCAAGGAAGACATGGGGTTAAATGGAAGCCCTCAATTTTTTTTGTGGAAGACATGGACTTTGTTGGAAACCTTCTTACATCTTGGAAGACATAGGATCTGCTGGAAACCTTAATATTTCAAGGAAGACATGGGGTTAAATGGAAGCCCTCATTTTTTTTGTGGAAGACATGGACTTTGTTGGAAACCTTCTTATATCTTGGAAGACATAGGATCTGCTGGAAACTTTAACTTGTCAAGGAAGATATGGGAGTAAATGGAAGCCCTAGTTTTTTGTGGAAGACGTGGACTTTGATGGAGATCTTCACATCTCTTGGAAGACATAGGATCTGATGAAAACCTTAACATTTCAAGGAAGACATGGTATTAAATAGAAGCCCTCATATTTTGTGGATGACATGGCCTTTGATGGATGCCTTCACATCTCTTGGAAAACGTAGGATCTGCTGGAAACTTTAACATTTCAAGGAAGACATGGGATTAAAGGGAAGCTCTCACTTTATCTAAGACGTGGACTTTGTTGGAGACCTTCATATTTCTTGGAAGACATAGGATCTGCTGGAAACCTTAATATTTCAAGGAAGATGTGTGGTTAAATGGAAGCCCATGCATTTTGTGGAAGGTGTTGCCTTTGATGGAGACCTTCACATCTCTTGGAAGACATAGGATCTGCTGGAATCCTTAATATTTCAAGGAAGACATGGGGTTAAATGGAAGCCCTCATTTTTCTTTTGTGGAAGACATGGACTTTGTTGGAAACCTTCTTATATCTTGGAAGACATAGGATCTGCTGGAAAGCTTAACTTGTCCAGGAAGACGTGGGAATAAATGGAAGCCCTCATTTTTTGTGGAAGATGGGGACTTTGATGGAGACGTTCACATCTCTTGGAAGCCATTGGATCTGCTAGAAACCTTAACAGGAAGTTGTGGGATTAAATGGAAGCCCTCAGATTTTGTTTAAAATGTGGCCTTTGATGGAGACCTTCATATCTCTTGGAAGACATAGGATCTGCTGGAAACCTTAACATTTCAAGGAAGAGGTGGGATTAAATGGAAGTCCTCAAATTTTGTGGAAGACGTGGACTTTGATGGAGACCGTCACTTCTCTTGGAAGACATAGGATCTGCTAGAAAACTTAATATTTCAAGAAAGTTGTGGGATTAAATGGAAGCCCTCAGATTTTGTTTAAAATGTGTCCTTTGATGGAGACCTTCATATCTCTTGGAAGGCATAGGATCTGCTGGAAACCTTAACATTTCAAGGAAGACATGGGATTAAGGGAAGCTCTCATTTTTTTGTGGAAGACATGGACTTTGATGGACACCTTCTTATCTCTTGGAAGACATAGGATCTGCTGGAAACCTTAACATTTCAAGGAAGACATGGGATTAAATAGAAGCACTCATATTTTGTGGAAAACATGGACCTTGATGGAGACCTTCACATCTCTTGGTAGGCATAGGATATGCTAGAAACCATAACATTTCAAGGAAGTTGTGGGATTAAATGGAAGCCCTCATATTTTGTGGAAGATGTGGACTTTGATGGAGATGTTCACATCTCATGGAAGACATATGATCTGATGGAAACCTTAATCTTTCAAGGAAGATGTGGGATTAAATGGAAGCCCTCAGATTTTGCTGAAAATGTGGCCTTTCATGGAGAACTTCACTTCTTTTGGAAGACATAGGTTTTGATGGAAACCTTATACTTCATGGAAGACGTGGGATTAAATGGAAGCACTCGGATTTGTTGGAAGACGTTGGATTTGATGGACTCCCCTCACATCTGATGGAAGCCATGGGAGAAAGAGAAGCCCCTGCAGCCCTTTCTTGACCCCTTCCCCCACCCCACCTTTAATATTTTAGAATCATGGGTTTCCCCCCTCAAAATGGGGATTACTTTCCACCTGTACAATAATATTATTCTGGCCCCACTTTCACTGCCACAGTTCCATCTCCCTGTAAACAGAAGTCCAAGGAGTTGGAAGGAAGAAACCCAAGGGCCAACCAGTCTGCCATACTAGGAGACACAATCCAAACCCTCCTGACAGATGGCCACCTGTCTGTTCAAAAACATCCCAAGATGGAGACTCCAGTTGGCAGCATATTCCACTGTTGAACAGCTCTTACCATCAGGAAATTATCCCCAATGTTCAGATGGAATATATTTTCCTGCAGCTTGAGGCCATTTCTCCATTGTGCTCCAGAGCGGCAGAAAACAAGCCTTGTCACCTTCTCCTCAATGGGACCTCCTTTCCAATATTTAAACTTGGCTCTCCTGACCCTTTCTCCCAGCCTTCTCTTCTCCAAGCTAAACATACCCAGCTTCCTAAGCCTCTTCTAAAAGGGTTTGGCTTCCAGAACTTGGACCATTATGCTGGCCCTTCTCTGGATACTTTCCATCTCGTCCATCTCCTTCTTGAATTGCTTTGCCAAAAATGGGAGGTGGACAAGAAATAAAACTGTTACTATTACTACTACTACTACTACTACTACTACTACTACTAAATGGGCATCATCTTATTTCAAGTGAGATCTGACCAAAGCAGAATTAATGTGAAATCACAATACTGGAAGTGTGTAGTTTGACAAAGTCCCAGAAGTGGATTGCATGCTACTTGCTGTATGTCATTTCTCCTTTTTGTTATGTTTGGCCATCTTTGTGCCCTAGTAACAGGAAATCAGCCCAAAGACCAACAACAGTTGGCCTCCAACTTCCAAGCCCAAAGCTTCATCTGTAATAGTTTGTGACTGTCCTTCCTTCCTTCCTTCCTTCCTTCCTTCCTTCCTTCCTTCCTTCCTTCTCCTTCCTCTCCTTCCCTCCCTCCCTCCTTCCTTCCCCTTTCCTCTTCTTCTTTCTCTCCCTCCTTCCCTTCCTTCTCTCCTTCCTTCCTTTTTCTTCCTTCTCTTCCTTCCTCCTTCCTTTCTCCCTTCCCTCCCTCCTTCCTTCTTTCTTTCCTCTTCCTTCCTTCCCTCCCTCCCTCCTCCCTTCCTTCTCCTTCCTCCTTCCTTCCTTCCTCCCCTCCCTCCCTCCTTCCTTCTTCTCTCCTTCTTCCTCCTCCCTCCCTTCCTTCTTTCCTTCCTTCCTCCCTCCTCCCCTCCTTCCTTCCTCCTTCCTTCCTTTCCTCCCCTCCTCCTTCCTTCCTCTCTCCCTCTCTCCCTCCCTCCTCCTTCTTCCTCCTTCCTCCTTCCTCCCTCCCTCCCTTCCCTCCCTCCCTCCCTCCCTCCCTCCTCCTTCCTTCCTTCTCCTTCTCTTCCTTCTCCTCTCTCCCTTCCTCCCTCCCTCCCTTCCTTCTTCCCTTCCTTCCTTCCTTCCTTCCTTCCTTCCTTCCTTCCTTCTCCCTCCCTCCTTCCCTCTTCCTCCCTCCCTCCTTCCTTCCCTCCTTCCTTCCTTCCTTTCTTCCTTCCTTCCTTCCTTCCTTCCTTCCTTCCCTGTTCCTTTCCTCATCCTTTTTGCAAAGGAGGGCCTTGCTACCAGATCTGAACCCTCATAGGTTCTGACACCTTTCGCTGCAGATTGAAATCTCTGTTACAGCGTAATGAAAGGGATGACAGCATCATCATCATGTTCCCGTGGACATTTTCACTTTCTCGGCTGATGAATCGATAGCTGCTGCCGCCCTTCAGATGGGATTACTTACAGCCCTGGCTTGAACCAGGCGCCGCATCGTTCTGTCATTGTAGCCGAAGAGGCATCGGGAATGGCTTTGCATGTGCTAACTGTCATGCCATCATTGACAATTTGTCTTCCTTGGAAGCACAAAGCGGGAGCAGATGCTGCCTGGTAGCCAGCCCAGCCCTGCTTTGGTTTTGCAAAAATTCAGAGTAGAAAGAGGAGTTCTGACAGAGAATAGAGGGGGAAGGGGACTATATTCCTATCGATGCAGCCTAGAATTGCATTGGCCTTTTTGGCTGTCTTTGCAACCCTGCTCTTTCCACTCATCGGACTCTGCCCTGATTTACTGTTGTCTTCTTCTTTTAACCTCCACCCATTGATCTATCTACCCATCTATACCTATAGATACATATATGGGTACAATGGATGGGTGGGATTTCTGGGAATTGTAGGCCAAAACACCTGGAGATCCACAGGTTGAGAACTACTGATTTAGGAGACCTCTCTCTCTCTAAATCCATCTATCCATCTATCCATCTATCTATCATCTATTCATCCATGCATCTATCTATCTCTCCATCCATCCATCCATCCATCCATCCATCCATCCATCCATCCATCCATCCATCCATCCATCCATCCATCCATCTATCTATCTATCTATCTATCTATCTATCTATCTATCTCTCCATCCATCCATCCATCCATCCATCCATCCATCCATCCATCTCTCTCTCTCTCTCTCCATCCTTGCATCTATCTATCTATTTACCCATCCATTGACCTATCTATATATCTATGAATATATATGTGTACTATAGATAGATGGATTGATCGATGGATAGGTAAAGAGAGGGGCACCATGACTAGACTCCTTTGGATGCAGTCCAGAATCCCATTGGCCTTTTTAGCTGCTGCATCACACTCTTGGCTCATGTTCAGCTTCTTCTCCATGAAGACACCAAGATCTTTCTCACATGGACTGCTGCGGAGCCAGGCCTCACTCATCCTATATCTTTGCATTTCATTTTTTTCTGCCTAAGTGTCGTATCATAAGATACTCAAGTCTATCTATCTATCTATCTATCTATCTATCTATCTATCTATCTACCCATCCATTCATCTATCTATCTATCTATCTATCTATCTATCTATCTATCTATCTATCTATCTATCTATTGGTACTATAGATGGATAGATGCATGGATAAAAGGAGGCTTTGTAATTATTTAGGAGATACTCATGTCTATCTATCTCTCCATCCATGCATATATGTATCTATCTACCCATCCATTGATCTATCTATCCATCTATATCTATAGATAGATATATGGGTACTATGGATAGGTATTTGATTAGATGGACCAAGAGAGACTTTGTAATTATTTAGGAGATACTCATGTCTATTTACTTCTCATGCATCTACACATCCATTGATCTATCTATCCATCTATATCTATAGATATGCATCAGTGAAGGCTCTGTCAACATTTAGGACAGTTGACAGTTGAATGTCCTTGTTGACATTCATTGTGTTCGTTTTGGCCAATCATCTCTCTCATCTGTTGAGTTCCTTTTGCATCCTGACCCTGTCCTCTGGAGTATTTGCTCTCCCTCCCCGTTTGGTCCCATCTGCACACTTGACCACCCTGCCCTCTGAACCTTCATCTAAGTCATTAATGAATCATAGAATCATAGAATCATAGAATCAAAGAGTTGGAAGAGACCTCCTGGGCCATCCAGTCCAACCACCTGCCAAGAAGCAGGAATATTGCATTCAAATCACCCCTGAAAGATGGCCATCCAGCCTCTGTTTAAAAGCTTCCAAAGAAGGAGCCTCCACCACACTCCGGGGCAGAGAGTTCCACTGCTGAACGGCTCTCACAGTCAGGAAGTTCTTCCTCATGTTCAGATGGAATCTCCTCTCTTGTAGTTTGAAGCCATTGTTCCCTTGCGTCCTAGTCTCCAGGAAGCAGAAAACAAGCTTGCTCCTCCTCCTCCCTGTGGCTTCCTCTCACATATTTATACATGGCTATCATATCTCCTCTCAGCCTTCTCTTCTTCAGGCTAACATGCCCAGTTCCCTAAGCCGCTCCTCATAGGGCTTGTTCTCCAGACCCTTGATCATTTTAGTCGCCTCCTCTGGACACATTCCAGCTTGTCAATATCTCTCTTGAATTGTGGTGCCCAGAATTGGACACAATATTCCAGGTGTGGTCTAACCAAAGCAGAATAGAGGGGTAGCATTACTTCCCTAGATCTAGACACTATGCTCCTATTGATGCAGGCAAAATCCCATTGGCTTTTTTTGCCGCCACATCACATTGTTGGCTCATGTTTAACTTGTTGTCCACGAGGACTCCAAGATCTTTTTCACACGTACTGCTCTCGAGCCAGGCGTCCCCCATTCTGTATCTTTTCATTTCATTTTTTCTGCCAAAGTGGAGTATCTTGCATTTGTCACTGTTGAACTTCATTTTGTTAGTTTTGGCCCATCTCTCTAATCTGTCAAGATCGCTTTGAATTCTGCTCCTGTCCTCTGGACTATTGGCTATCCCTCCCAATTTGGTGTCGTCTGCAAACTTGATGATCATGCCTTCTAGCCCTTCATCTAAGTCATTAATAAAGATGTTGAACAGGACCCGGCCCAGGACCAAACCCTGCGTCATTCCACTAGAACACAATAGAGTAAAGGATTCAAAGTGCAGGAAAGAAGTAGCTGGAGGTCAGAGCTGTATGAATATGCTGTGGCTTGGGAGTCCTTACTTCCCTGGAGAGCTGTATGGCCATCTGTTGGGAAGGCTTTGACTGTGCCTTCCTGCCTGACAGAAGGGCCTTGGATTGGGTTGCACTTGGGGTTCTCTTTGTAGAATTCTTTCCCTAAATAAAGCTGGATTCACCGGGTCTGGTCTTCTTCTCATTCTTTCCTAGAATGGCAAAGGGAAGAGAGTCTCCGTCCCAACTTTCCTGCTCCACCCTTCTCTTCTCTCCAGACGGATGCAGGCACAATGAATGTCACTAACCTGAGTTTTCCTTCCTGGGATAATTCATGAGGCGGGTCGTTGCATGTCAGCTGCGCGTCTCCATCCCGGAGGTACACGTACACTCTTTCCTGGGAAGCAAAAGAGAAGCAACAGGCATTCATCAGCCAGGGCCATCCTGACCTGCATCAGAGGCAAGCAGGCTCACAGGATTGAATTACAGTGGCGTCAAACTGCAATGGAGGCACACCCAAGATCTATTATTATTATTATTATTATTATTATTATTATTATTATTATTATTATTATTATTTCCAACCATCATGGCTCAATGCAATGGAGGCACACCCAATGTCTATTGTTGTTGTTGTTGTTGTTGTTGTTGTTGTTATTATTATTATTATTATTATTATTATTATTTCCAATCATCATAGCTCAATGAGATGGAACCCTGGGAGTTGTAGTTTCTCAAGACCTCCCACCTCCTCTCCCACCACTTGGCTCAATGCAATGTAATCCTGGGAGTTGTAGTTTTACAAGGTCTCTCACCTCCTCTGCCACCACTTTATTTATCATTGATCAGTGCAATGCAATCCTGGGAGTTGTAGTGTTACAAGGTCTCTCGCCTCCTCTGCCACCACTTTAACTAATATGGCTCAATGCGATGGAATCCTAGGAGTTGTAGTGTTACAAGTTCTCTCACCTCCTCTGCCACCAATTTAATGATCATCAATCAATGCAATGTAATCCTGGGAGTTGTAGTTTTACAAGTCCTCTTGCCTTCTCTGTCACCACTTTAACTATCATTGATCAATGCAATGTAATCCTGGGATTTGTAGTTTTACAAGGTCTCTCGCCTCCTCTGCCACCACTTTAACTATCATGGTTCAATGCAATGTAATACTTAAATGTCTGCCAAAAAGCCAGTAAAACAGTGGCCAGACAAGCTTCTATAGTAAAGCATTCCTAAATAAGATTGTCACCATATTTTTTTAAAATGAACACTCAGCTTTATTCATTCATTTGTTCATTCTATTAAAAATTCCTCAAGGTATTACACTGCAATGAAGAAGTCATTCAAAACATACATAAAGGGCAACAAAGCACATTAAACTAGACTTTCTCTGTTCACAAAAATCATTAAGTTTTCTCCTATGCCACCCACCAAGTTAGTCAGTCAAGATTTCTTTCAGTAGAGTTAATAGACAGTATTGTTGTTCTTCAAAAGTTATCCAAAAGGCTCCTGTTTTAATGATCATCAATCAATGCAATGTAATCCTGGGAGTTGTAGTTTTACAAGTCCTCTTGCCTTCTCTGTCACCACTTTAACTATCATTGATCAATGCAATGTAATCCTGGGATTTGTAGTTTTACAAGGTCTCTCGCCTCCTCTGCCACCACTTTAACTATCATGGTTCAATGCAATGTAATACTGAGATTTGTAGGTTTACAAGGACTCTCACCTTCTCTGTCCTCATTTTAACTATTATGGTTCAATGCAATGCAATCCTGGGATTTGTAGGTTTACAAGGTCTCTCACCTCCTCTGCCAACACTTTAATTATCATTGATCAAGGCAATGTAATCCTGGGATTTGTAGTTTTACAAGGTCTCTCACCTCCTCAGCCACTACTTTAATTATCATTGATCAATGCACTGCAATCCTGGGTGTTGTAGTTTTACAAGTTCTCTCGCCTCCTCTGCCAGCACTTTAATTATCATTGATAAATGAAATGTAATCCTGGGAGTTGTAGTGTTACAAGGTCTCCTGCCTGCTCTGCCATCACTTTAACTACGGTATTATAACTCAATGCAATGCAATCCTGGGATTTGTAGTTTTACAAGTTCTCTTGCCTCTTCTTTCACCACTATAATTATCATTGATCAATGCAATGTAATCCTGGGATTTGTAGTTTTACAAGTCCTCTTGCCTTCTCTGCCACCACTTTAACTACGGTATTATAACTCAATGCAATGCAATCCTGGGATCTGCAGTTTTACAAGTTCTCTCGCCTCTTCTGCCACCACTATAATTATCATTGATCAATGCAATGCAGTCCTGAGATTTGTAGTTTTACAAGTTCTCTCGCCTCCTCTGCTACCAATTTAATGACCATCAATCAATGCAATGTAATCCTGGGAGTTGTAGTGTTACAAGCTCTCTCACCTCCTCTGCTTTAATTATCATTGATCAATGCAATGTAATCCTAGGAATTGTAGTTTTACAAGGCCTCTCGCCTCCTCTGCCAGCACTTTAATTATCATTGATAAATGAAATGTAACCCTGGGAGTTGTAGTGTTACAAGGTCTCCTGCCTCCTCTGCCATCACTTTAACTACGGTATTATAACTCAATGCAATGCAATCCTGGGATCTGTAGTTTTACAAGTTCTCTCGCCTCTTCTGCCACCACTATAATTATCATTGATCAATGCAATGCAATCCTGAGATTTGTAGTTTTACAAGTTCTCTCGCCTCCTCTGCTACCAATTTAATGATCATCAATCAATGCAATGTAGTCCTGGGAGTTGTAGTTTTACAAGGTCTCTCGCCTCCTCTGCCACTACTTTAATTATCATTGATCAATGCGATGTAATCCTGGGAGTTGTAGTGTTACAAGGTCTCCTGCCTCCTCTGCCATCACTTTAACTACAGTATTATAACTCAATGCAATGCAATCCTGGGATCTGTAGTTTTACAAGTTCTCTCACCTCTTCTGCCATTACTATAATTATCATTGATCAATGCAATGCAATCCTGGGAGTTGTAGTTTTACAAGTTCTCTCGTCTCCTCTGCCACTACTTTAATTATCATTGATCAATGCAATGTAATCCTAGGAATTGTAGTTTTACAAAGTCTCTTGCCTCCTCTGCCACCACTTTAACTATCATTGATCAATGCCATGGAATCCTGGGATTTGTAGTTTTACAAGTTCTCTTGCCTCCTCTGCCACTACTTTAATTATCATTGATCAGTGCAATGCAATCTTGAGAGTTGTAGTTTTACAAGTTCTCTCGCTTCCTCTGCCACTACTTTAATTATCATTGATTAATGTGATGTAATCCCAGGAGTTGTAGTTTTACAAGGTCTCTCACCTCCTCTGCCTCCACTTTAACTATCATTGATCAATTCAATGGAATCCTGGGAGTTGTAGTTTTACAAGGTCTCTCACCTCGTCTGCCAAACAGTACTGGTGCATTACCAAACTAGAACTCCCAGGACTCCATAGAACTGAACCATGGCAGTTCAAGCGGTGTCAAACGGCATTCATCCTGCAGTGTAGACACATCGTCGAATCCGTAAAGCAGAAAAGTCAGCCAAACACAGGGTAATACATTATTGCACATACATAGGTAATCAATCTTGAGACATAGGTCAGAACTTGCCAGCAAAGAAAGAAAGGAATCCAGACCCTTCCTCCCTCCTTGTGTGTGTGATATGAATAAGTGCACACCTGCTCCCAGGACGACATCGGGAGAGCCATTGTACTGCGTGTACCTATTAGGCCCTGCAGGACGCTGGAGCTTAAAAGGAGGCCAACTTTGGATCCAGGGAAATAATCATAATAATTGGTAATAACTCTCATTGTATACTTTGAAATATACTTTGCAAGTGCATATGAAAAGAAATGGAGCATTCCATTAGAACAGCGAGGAGAACGCCCAGGTTTGCAAGGGTTTGGCATTGAGAAGTGACTCCCCATCCCAGCACTCTTTGTTTCCCCCATTTTACCATTTTCTCCTCCCTCCCTCCCTCCCTCCCTTCCCATTCTCTCACTCTTTTCTCCTTCCTTCCTTCCTTCCTTCCTTCCTTCCTTCCTTCCTTCCTTCCCCCTTCCCTTCCTTCTCCTTCTCGTTCCTTCCTTCCTTCCTTCCTTCCTTCCCTCCTTCCTTCCTTCCTTCTTTTTTCCTTCCTCCTTCCTTCCTCCTCCTCCCTCCTCCTCCCTCCCTTCTCCTTCTTTTCTCCTCCCTCCCTCCCCATTCTCTCTCTTTTCTCCTCCCTTCCTCCCTCCCCATTTTCTCTCTTTTCTCCTTCCTTCCTTCCTTCTTCTTCCTTCCTTCCTTCCTTCCTTCCTTCCTTCCTTCCTCTCTCTCTCTTTCCTTCTCTCTCTTTTCCCTCTCCTTCCTCCCTCCATCCTATTCTTCTCCTTCCTTCCTTCCTTCCTTCCTTCCTTCCTTCCTTCCTTCCTTCCTTCCTTCCTTCCTTCCCTCCCTCCCTCCCTCCCTCCCTCTCTCTCTTTTCCTTTCTTTCTCTTTTCTCCTCCCTCCTTCCCTCCCTCCTTCCTTCCTTCTTTTCCTCCTTCCTTCCTTCGTTCCTCCCTCCTTCCCTTTCTCTCTTTCTCCTTCCTTCCTTCCTTCCTTCTTTCCTTCCTTCCTTCCCTCTCCTTCCCTTCCTTCCTTCCCTTCCTCTTCCTTCTCTCTCTTTCTTCTCCTCCCTCCTCCTTCCCTCCCTCCTTTCCCTTCTCTTTTCTCCTTCCTTCCTCTTCTCTCCTCCCCTTCTCTCTTCCTTCCTTCCTTCCTTCCTTCCTTCCTTCCTTCCTTCCTTCTTTTTTTCTTCCTTCCTTCTCTCTCTCTTCTTCTCCTCTTCCCTTCCTTCCTTCCTCCTTCCTTCTCTTTTTTCCTTCCTTCCTTCCTTCCTTCCTCCCCCCCTCCCTCCCTTCTCTCTTTCTCCTCCCTCCCTCCCTCCCTATTCTCTCTCTTTTCTTTCCTTCCTTCCTCCTTCCTTCCTTCCTTCCTTCCTTCCTTCCTTCCTTCCTTCCTTCCTCCCTGATGCATCCCAGTTCAAGAAACGAGACCATATGATTAAATCCACCACACTGGACTGTAGGAAAAGCAATCCTTGTTTATTGATGAAAAATTGGTTACAAAAGATAGGTAAATGCAAAGTCAAAAAGCCACAGAAAAACACAGCAGTCAGTAGAATCTCTGAACTTGAGCAAAATTTCAAGAAACATTCACACCTAGCTCCAGCAGACAAGAGTCCTTTGTCCCACCCTGGTCATTCCACATATATATAAACCATTTTCCTACTTCCAACAGACCTCACTACCTCTGAGGATGCTTGCCATAGATGCAGGCGAAACGTCAGGAGAGAATGCCTCTAGACCATGGCCATATAGCCCGAAAAAACCTACAACAACCCAGTGATTCCGGCCTTGAAAGCCTTCGACAATACATTAGTCATATTTATCCTGTCATCTTTTCGTTCCTTTTGTTGTTTCCCTGTTGCCCACCTCCCTCTGGCTCGGGGGGCGGGGTATGGGAACTTTTGAATCTGAAGGCTATAAATATTGTATTTGCCTAGTGGGCATGTCGATTTTGTTGGCAGATTACTGCAATCGTCATCCTTTCGAGTTGGAATGAAATAAACAATTCGATGGCATTTTCTTCAACTTGGTGAGAGGTATTTGTGAAAAATAGGGAAAATTCTTTCTGGGTGGTTATTGTCTCACCAGGTGTGACGCCTGGCTCAAGAGCAGTACGTGTGAAAAAGATCTTGGAGTCCTCGTGGACAACAAGTTAAACATGAGCCAACAATGTGATGTGGCGGCAAAAAAAGGCAATGGGATTTTGGCCTGCATCAATAGGAGCATAGTGTCTAGATCTAGGGAAGTAATGCACCCCATGCTCTATTCTGCTTTGGTTAGACCACACCTGGAATATTGTGTCCAATTCTGGGCACCACAATTCAAGAGAGATATTGACAAGCTGGAATGTGTCCAGAGGAGGGCGACTAACATGATCAAGGGTCTGGAGAACAAGCCCTATGAGGAGCGGCTTAAGGAGCTGGGCATGTTTAGCCTGAAGAAGAGAAGGCTGAGAGGAGATATGATAGCCATGTATAAATATGTGAGAGGAAGCCACAGGGAGGAGGAGGGAGCAAGCTTGTTTTCTGCTTCCCTGGAGACTAGGACGCATTGGAACAATGGCTTCAAACTACAAGAGAGGAGATTCCATCTGAACATGAGGAAGAACTTCCTGACTGTGAGAGCCGTTCAGCAGTGGAACTCTCTGGCCCGGAGTGTGGTGGAGGCTCCTTCTTTGGAAGCTTTTAAACAGAGGCTGGATGGCCATCTGTCAGGGGTGATTTGAATGCAATATTCCTGCTTCTTGGCAGGGGGTTGGACTGGATGGCCCAGGAGGTCTCTTCCAACTCTTTGATTCTATGATTCTAGGTGTCTGGATCCTCTTTTTGGGTCTGGCGGACCTCCTAAATTCGTGTTCGACATCAACAGAATGGGGTTGGACTGGATGGCCTTGAGAGATCCCCCCCAACACTCAGTCTCTGTGACCTTGAATGCACTCTTGTGCAAATCGACTGACTTTGCCAGAAGAGCCTGAAACCCAGAGTCTAGCCAAAGGATGTCAGGCTCAGCCATGGGCACAGGTCGCCCCAATGCGCCAATTAGCTGCAATTCAGACAGTTCCTGGCACATATTCAGGGTGTCAGCGATGCTCAGGAAGGAAGCGGCCCTGCCTGGGAGAACCACAGCGGTGCCACAAATCCCTGATGAGGCCCTCGGTCCGGCCTCCCAGGAGGAAGCTTCCAGGGCGCCTTCCCCATCCGCCAACAACGTCTGCACCACCGCAAGGAAGGGCTTAATGTTCTCTGGCAGCTCATTATCTCCCTGCCTCTCCCCCACTAATGAGAGACACAATTAAGCCTCCTCCTCTGGGCTGTTGGAACTGGACAGGCAGCAGAGACAGCGGAGAGGTCGCCTCCGGTGGATGCCTTGACAGCCTCCTTTCCTTTCTTTTCCTTTCCTTCTTCTTTCCCTTCCTTTCCTCCTTCATTCTTTCCAACTTTTTCAGGCTGTATGGTCATGTTCTAGAAGCATTCTCTCCTGATGTTTCTTCTGCATCTATGGAAGACATCCTCAGTGTTTGTGAGGTCCGTTGGAAACTAGGAAAGTTGGGTTATATATCTGTGGAATGTCCAGGGTGGGAGAAAGAACCTTGTCTGTACAGCATTTTATCTGAGAACACAGAAATGCTGGATCACTCATGTCAGACTACACAGAGAAGCCATTGAAATCCACAAGCATGTGGACAATTTCAACAGAGGAAACCATGAAAATGAACAAAATCTGGCTACCAGTATTAAAAAACTCTAAAATTACAACAGCAAACAACAGAGAGGAAACAACCAGGCACATCTTAACACCTCTCAACAAAAGATTTTCCCAGGCTCAGCCAGGCCTTCAAATGCTAATGAAGGTGATCAGCTGAAACATTCACACCTAGCTCCAGCAGAGAAGAGCTCTTTGCCCCACCCCAGCCATTCCACAGATATATAAACCCATTGTCCTATTCCAACAGACCTCACTACCTCTGAGGATGCTTGCCATAGATGCAGGTGAAACGTCAGGAAAAATGCCTCTAGAACATGGCCCTAAAGTCCAGGAGGGAGAAAGAACTCTTGTTTGTTGGAGCTAGGTGTGAATGTTTTAACTGGCCACCTTGATTAACATTTGATGGCCTGACAGTTTTTTAGAAGTGACTTTTTACTGCCTGGAAGAATCCTTTGTTGGGAGGTGATTAGGTGTTCCTGGTTATTTCTTGTCTGGAGTTCCCCTGTGTTTGAGTTTTATTTTTATATAAATAAAATGTAATGTTCATTTGTGGGATTAACAGAACTCAAAAACCACTGGATGAATTGACACCAAATTTGGACACAAGACACCTAACAACCCAATGTATGTCCTTCATTCAAAAATTGATTTTGTCATTTGGGAGTTGTAGTTGCTGGGATTTATAGTTCACCTACAATCAAAGAGCATTCTGAACCCCAAAATGGAATTGAACCAAACTTGACACACAGTTCTCCCATGACCAACAGAAAATACTGGAAGGGTTTGGTGGGCAGTGTCCTTTGGTTTTGGAGTTGTAGTTCACCTACATCCAGAGATCACTGTGGACTCAAACAATTATGGATCTGGACCAAACTTGACACAAATACTCAATATGCCCAAATGTGAACACTGGTGGAGTTTGGGGAAAATAGAATCTTGACATTTGGGAGTTGTAGTTGCTGGGATTTATAGTTCACCTACAATCACAGAGCATTCTGAACCCCACCAATAGAATTGGGCCAAACCTCCCACACAGAACCCCTATGTGGGCCACAGCAATGTGTGGCAGAGCACGCTAGTACTGTTATAATTTTAGAGTTTTTTAATACTGGTAGCCAGATTTTGTTCATTTCCTTGGTTTCCTCCCCTTTCTGTTGAAATTATCCACATGCTTGTGGATTTCAGTGGCTTCTCTGTGTAGTCTGACATGGTGGTTGTTGGTGTGGTCCAGCATTTCTGTGTTCTCAAATAATATGCTGTGTCCAGGCTGGTTCCTCAGGTGCTCTGCTATGGCTGACTTCTCTGGTTGAAGGAGTCTGCAGTGCCTTTCATGTTCCTTGATGCGTGTCTGGGCAATGCTGCGTTTGGTGGTCCCTATGTAGACTTGTCCACAGCTGCATGGTACGGTAGACTCCTGCAGAGGTGAGAGGATCCCTCTTGTCCTTTGCTGAACGTAGCATTTGTTGGAGTTTCTTGGTGGGTCTGTCGATAGTTTGTATGTTGTGTTTCCTCATCAACTTCCCTCTGCGGCCAGTGGTTCCCTTAATGTATGGCAAGAACCCTTTTCCTCTGGGTGGATCTTGGTCTTGACTCTCGTGGCTTGTTCTTGGTCTTGCAGCTCTTCTGATGTCTGTGGTGGAGTCTCCATTGGCCTGTAAAGCTCACAGATATAAAAACAATTTTCCTAGTTTCCAACAGACCTTACTACCTCTGAGGATGCCTGCCATAGATGCAGGCAAAATGTCAGGAGAAAATGCCTCTAGAACATGGCCATATAGCCCGAAAAACTTACAACAATCCAGCCTTCGTCAATGCATCATTCATTGATATTTGAATGCATTCATTAAGGGATGCTAACTATAAGATCTTTAACTACATTTGTACAAAAGAAAAGGGTGCAAAAACACACACAGAAAGCACACTCGGGGTGCTGAGAAAGTGTGTTTTCCACACACAACACATGCTCTTGGAAATAAAATGGGGCATTTTGAGCAAATTTTTGAGCAAAAGGAGCTGACCCCTGCATTAATTTAAAAAAACCACACACACACATTGATTTTCTGTGCAGGAGCCAATGCATTTGAGAGATTTGCATAATCATATGCAAATTGGTGTTGACCACTTTCTCTGAAAGTTCCCAGTTGAATCACTTCTCCCTTCTCATAAATGCTTAAAAGGAAGGAAAATGTTCATAAGCGTTATTTTTAGCAATTGGTGCTCCACCCATTCACTGACAACCAGCATACGAATGTTTACATATATGCCAAGAGGGAGATGTTTTCCAACTGCCTCTAAGGGTGCAGCTACACTGCAGAATTAATGTGGTTTGACACCACTTTAGTTGCCGTGGCTCCATGCCTAAGAAACATGGGATCTGTAGTGGGGTGAGGCACAAGCACATTTGACAGAGAAACATACAAACCTTGTGAAACTACAACTCCCAGGATGACATAGTATTGAGCCACGGTAGTTAAAGTAGTGTCAAACTGCATTAACTTTGCAATGTAGATGCATCCTATTAAAGACCCTGCTATTATGCATTATGGGGTCAATAATCCAGACCTATGTATTGTCGAAGGCTTTCATGGCCAGAATCACTGGGTTGTTGTAGGTTTTTTGGGGCTATATGGCCATGGTCTAGAGTCATTCTCTCCTGATGTTTCGCCTGCATCTATGGCAAGCATCCTCAGAGCTAGTGAGGTCCGTTGGAACTAGGAAAAAGGGTTTATATATCTGTGGAATGACCAGCGTGGGACAAAGAACTCTTGTCTGCTGGAGCTAGATGTGAATGTTTCAACTGATCACCTTGTTTATCATTTGATGGCCTGGCAGTGCCTGGAGCAATCTTTTGTTGAGAGGTGATTAGTTGGAGCATTCTGGACTCCACCAATGATGGAATTGAACCAAACTTGGCACACAGAACTCCCATGACCAACAGAAAATACTGGAAGGGTTTGGTGGGCATTGACCTTGAGTTTGGGAGTTGTAGTTCACCTACACCAAGAGAGTACTGTGGACTCAAATAATGATGGAGCTGGACCAAACTTGGCACGGATACTCAATATGCGTGAATGTGAACACTGGTGGGGTTTGAGGAAAATAGACCTTGACATTTTTGGGAGTTGTATTTTCTGGGATTTATAGTTCATATACAATCAAAGAGCATTCTGAACCCCACCAACAATAGAATTGGGCCAAACTTCCCACACAGAACCCATGACCAACAGAAAATACTGTGTTTTCTGATGGTCTTTGGCGACCCTTCTGACCCCTTCTCCCCCCAAGTGTCCCAACCCCCAAGCTGAGAAACACTAATAATAATAATAATAACAATAATAATAAGAATAATACTTTATTTGTACCCCGACCAAGGGCAAGATGGATGGATGGCGTCCTTGAAGTGACTGGACTGACCTTGAAGGAGCTGGGGGTGGTGACGGCCGACAGGGAGCTCTGGCATGGGCTGGTCCATGAGGTCACGAAGAGTCGGAGACGACTGAATGAATGAACAACAACACCCCGCTACCATCTCCCCAAGGGACTTGGTGCGGCTTACATGAGGCCGAGCCCACAATACAACAACAAAACAATAGCAATAGTAATACAAACAATAAATAAACTCATAAACAGAAAATAGCAATAAACATTAACAATAACACAACGATGTTTAAAAACCTATGGCAGGGCCAATGTACTGACTAAAATTTTTTCATTGCTACTGTTTTAAAGGAATGATCCAAAGTGCTGAGCTTTATCTCCAAGAAAAGTTCAGAACACTGAAGACCGCCTTTCAAGTTCGGACTTAAACCCAGTGTGGATTTCCCATCCCATTGACTGGTGTTATCAGTCTTTACCAGGACCACAGAGATAATACACAACACACAAAAATGACCAAAGTAAAAACCTGCGTAATATAAATTACTCTCCTTTGTTATGTTATTGCTTGTTCTTGGACAGCTTCCATGCCTTTCCTATTCTGGGCAAGAGTCCAGAGGAAATGTTGCCCATTCTTTGGCTGAGCATCAGGAATAGATTGGTGTGTGGAAGCAATAAAGGAATAGCAATACAGAGTCACAGAGTTGGAAGGGGACTCCCAAGGGCCATCTAGTCCACCCCTGTTGCTTTGGAGATTTATGTTGTAGCACAGCAAGCGTCCAAGGATTTGTCAGAGGATGGGGGGATGTTGGGTTTCAAAATGAGGTATCTGTGTGGTATCTGAGAGAATTGCAGGCCTCAGATTGGAGAGAATTGCAGGCAGTTGAGGCAGAGGAGGTCAATGTTTTGGATTCCAGTGCTGGTTCCCAAGCTACAGGGGAAAGTGAAAGTCCTTGGGCTGATGGGGAGTTTTCCCAGGAAACTGGATTAGGCCTGAGAATGGAGGGAGTTAAAAACAGGCAAACTATATATTCTCACAGAATCCGTGAGAAGACCTTGAAGTCCAGGTGTGTTCGGCATGATGTCATGGGTGCCTGCAACGTCTTAAGTTAATTAGTCTGACTTCAAGCCTCTCAGAGGAGGCAATGTTGCTAAAGGATGACTTTCCTGCCTCTGCCCTCAAGTTCATGATTCAAGTTTCCTGTTCTGACTCATGTCTTTCTCCCTGCAAGGGGGTGCCTTGAAAGAAGCTCCTGTTTTTGGGTTTATGGGTTCTAGTTTGAATAACTAGTGTGGATTCTGGTTCTCTTGACTTTATTTACTTTGCCATTCTTGAATTATTGCTATTTGGTATTTCCTATTTTTTGGATTACTGCTATTTTGTATTATCTATTCTTTTGGAAGTGCCCTTTTAACCGTTGTACTTGCTGTCCTTAATAAACATGTCTATATAGTATTACTGGGCTCAAGTGTTGTGCTGGGTGAAAAGGTGTTTCAGTGCTAGAGTGAAACAGTTTACACCACTAAACCTCAGTTTAAAAATGGCCATTCAAAGTCTATTTGTACGCCAACTGCGACCGTACCTTGGGAAGTCTGACTTGGCCACGGTAGTCCACGCTCTGGTTACATCCCGCCTTGACTACTGCAACGCTCTGTACGTGGGGTTGCCTTTGAAGACAGCCCGGAAGCTCCAATTAGTCCAACGGGCGGCAGCCATGATACTAACAGGAGCGGGGCGCAGGGAGCATACAACTCCTCTGCTGCACCAGCTCCACTGGCTGCCGATCTGCTACCGGGCTCAATTCAAAGTGTTGGCGTTGGCCTTTAAAGCCCTAAACGGTTCTGGCCCAACTTATCTATCCGAACGTATCTCAGCCTATCAGCCCACCAGGACCCTAAGATCTTCTGGGGAGTCCCTGCTCTCTATCCTGCCGGCTTCACAAGTGCGGCTGGGGAACGAGAGACAGGGCCTTTTCTGTGGTGGCCCCTCGGCTTTGGAACACCCTCCCCATAGAGGTAGATCAGCCCCTTCGCTGATGGTGTTTCGGAAAAGATTGAAGACATGGATGTTTAAACAAGCATTCGGTTAATCCGTTGCAACGAATTTTGATGACTAAAGGATGGGTAATCATGGACGACGAATTTTGGATTGCGATTTCAGTTACGAGATGCATGGGATTGTTATTGGTGGCCCAATAACTTGTATTGTATATGTGTTTTATGCTTTTAAATTGAATATTGTTTTTTAACTGTTGTAAACCGCAATGAGTCGCCGATTTAGGCTGAGATATTAGCGGTATACAAGCGCATAAATAAATAAATAAATAAATGTGAGTCCTCCATCTATTCTATTGTAGGACTGCTGTTATCATCAGGAAGTGAATTCTGCTTTAAAAGCAGTGGCTGGATGCCCACTTGTTGGGAGGGCTTTGATTGTGTCTTCCTGCCTGGAAGAAGGGGGTTGCGCTGGATGGCTTTAAAGGTCTTTTCTAACTCTATGATTGTACAATTCAAAGTTATTTCCAAACTTGAATCAGAATCTTCTTTCTTGCAAATTGAATCAATTGTTTTGGGTTCTAATCTCTGGAGTAGAAGAAACTAAGCTCCAGATGCTTTCCCAAAGTCTATAAACCTTGTCCCTGCATCAGGCCCGTAGCCAGGATTTCGTTTCGGGGGGGGGGGGGGGGCTGAATTTTTTTTCAGGGGGGGGGGGGGGTTTGGGGGGGGCTGAGGGGGGCTGAGTCTGAGTGAAAGAGGGTCTAGCCTAGCAAACCTTTTGTATCATTACCCCAATACCCCCATGCATATGGGATATATTGAGTATGGTGATCTGATCATGATATGAATATACATAACAGTTTAAATAATGCACCAATAAGGCCTTTTCGCGAACCACCATGAAAATTTCGGGGGGGGCTGAAGCCCCCCAGCCCCCCCCCCCCGCCCCATGCCTGCCCTGCATCATTCCTGCCTCATCTGCCTCCAAAGGGCTCATAAAGTTGGATGGGACCCCAAAGATCATCTAGACCAGCCACCTTTACCGTACAATAATCCATTACCAAGACATCTCAAGGAGGCAGATAGTTAAAGACTATGGAACCGGTATGAGAGTCCACTTCAATGGGAGAAACATGTTAAAATCAAATACTCACTTTTCTATTTAAGTGATATATGAGAAAATATTGAGAATGGATTAGAATAAATGAAGTGAAAACTCTGGCAGAAGTAAAGACTTTTCCTGTAGAGAATGGAATGGGTAAAATAAGAACATTGGGAACAAAGAGGGGGTTGCACAGTAAGATATTATTTAGGGAAAATGGTTGAAATTCAGTTAGAATATTCAAGAATTGAAGGGAAATGTTGACTCTAAGCTGGAAAGTGTCCAGAGGAAGAGGGCGACTAAAAGAAGCAAAGGTCTGGAGATCATGAATGATCCCTCTGTGGAGCATCTTAAAGAGCTGGATCTATTTAGCCTGCAGAAGAGAAGGTTGAGAGGAGACATGATGAGGGCCTCCTTTTTGCTGCCCTGGAAACTAGAACTCAATGGAGCCATGGGTTCAAATGACAGGAAAGGAGATTCCACCTGAACATTAGGAAGAACTTCCTGACTGTAAGAAAGGCTCAACTTACCTGTCTGAATGTATCTCCCCTTACGAACCATTAAGAACTTAAAGATCGTCTGGGGAGGCCCTGCTCTCGGTCCTGCCTTCGTCACAAGTACGTTTGGCGGGGATGAGAGACAGGGTCTTCTCAGTGGTGGCCCCTCGGCTGTGGAACACCCTTCCTACAGAAATCAGATCGGCCCCCGCTTTCATGGCTGGAATCCATGGGTTGTTGTAGGTTTTTTCCGGGCTATATGGCCATGTTCTGGAGGCAATTTTTCTCCTGACGTTTCGCCTGCATCTATGGCAAGCATCCTCAGAGGTAGTGAGGTCTGTTGGAAGTAGGAAAAATGGGTTTATATATCTGTGGAATGACCAGGGTGAGACAAAGGACTTTTGTCTGCTGGGGCTAGGTGTGAATGTTTCAGCTGATCACCTTGATTAGCATTCAATGGCTTGGAAGTGCCTGGGGGGAATCTTTTGTTGAGAGTGATTTTATGTGCCTGTTTGTTTCCCCTCTGTTGTTTTGCTGTTGTAATTTTTGAGTTTTTTAATACTGGTAGCCAGAATTTTTTCATTTTCATGGTGGCCAGGATGCTTGCCATAGATGCAGGAGAAACGTCAGGAGAAAAATTGCCTCCAGAACATGGCCATATAGCCTGGAAAAACCTACAACAACCCATAGATTCCGGCCATGAAAGCCTTCGACTAGGCAAGTAAAAACATGGCTGTTCGAGCAAGCATTCACAAATGCAGAGTAGCTAATATAGGAAATCGAATGACTTGA
This sequence comes from Anolis sagrei ordinatus, assembly GCF_025583915.1. NCBI lineage: Eukaryota > Metazoa > Chordata > Lepidosauria > Squamata > Anolidae > Anolis > Anolis sagrei. Next base: position 278,343,652 of record NW_026846588.1, on the reverse strand, counting down.
CAATGGAACTGGACAAAGCTTGATAATGAGGAGACGCTAATGATGTTGCTTTTATTGCTCTTGTGGTGTATTATATTGTTTAATGTCTTAATTTATATTATGTTTTATGTGTACTGATTTGTTGGAAACCGCCTTGAGTCGGCGGTTAAGGCTGAGAAAGGTGGTATACAAATACAGTAAATAAATAATAAATAAATAAGAGAACATGGCCATATAGCCCGAAAAAAACCCACAAGAACTTAGTGATTCCAGCCATGAAAGCCTTCGACAATACATTAAATAAGAGCTGTTCAACAGTGGAACTCTCTGCCTCGGAGTCTGGTGGAAACTCCTTCCTTGGAAACTTTTAAACAGAGGCTAAATGGCCATCTGTTGGGGACTCTTTAATTGTGTTTTTCCTGCATAGATGAAGGGGTTGGATCAGATAGCCCATGTGGTCTCTTCCAACTCTATGATTCTATGGCCTTTTTAGCTGCTGCTGCACATTGTTGACTCATGTTCAACTTGTGTTCTACAGACACGCCTAGATTCCTTTCAGTGGAGTGTTTCCAAGTCCCCCATCCTATATCTATGTATTTCATTTTGATTGTCTAAGTCTAGTACCATACATTCCTCCCTGTTGAAATTCATTATTATTAGTTTGGGTCCTCTGAAGGTCCTTGTGGACTTCACAGGACCCAAAGCTGGACACGCTGGAATGTGTCCAAAAGAGGGCGACTAAAATGATCAAGGGTCTGGAGAACAAGCCCTATGAGGAGCGGCTTAAGGAGCTGGGCATGTTTAGCCTGAAGAAGAGAAGGCTGAGAGGAGATATGATAGCCATGTATAAATATGTGAGAGGAAGCCACAGGGAGGAGGAGCAAGCTTGTTTTCTGCTTCCTTGGAGACTAGGACAATGGAACAATGGCTTCAAACTACAAGAGAGGAGATTCCATCTGAACATGAGGAAGAACTTCCTGACTGTGAGAGCCGTTCAGCAGTGGAACTCCCTGCCCCGGAGTGTGGTGGAGGCTCCTTCTTTGGAAGCTTTTAAACAGAGGCTGGATGGCCATCTGTCAGGGGTGATTTGAATGCAATATTCCTGCTTCTTGGCAGAATGGGGTTGGACTGGATGGCCCATGAGGTCTCTTCCAACTCTATGATTCTATAATTCTATGATTCTATGACTCTGATGTTATCATCTAAGTGTCTTGATCCAGGGAAGTCATGCTCCCCATGCTCTATTCTGCCTTGGTTAGACCACACCTGGAATCCCACTGTGTCCAATTCTGGGCATCACAATTGAAGGGAGATGTTGACAAGCTGGAATGTATCCAGAGGAGAGCAACTAAAATGATCAAGAGTCTGGAGAACAAGCCCTATGAGGAGTGGCTTAAAGAGCTGGGCATGTTGAGCCTTCAAAAGAGTAGGTGGAGAGGAGACATGATGAGGGTCAAAAAGTGAGGGGAAGTCATAGGGAGGAGGGAGCAAGCTTCCTTTCTGCTTCCTTGGAGACTAGGACGCAATGGAACGATGGCTTCAAACTACAAAAGAGGAGATTCCATCTGAACATGAGGAAGATCTTTCTGACTGTGAGAGCCATTCAGCAGTGGAACTCTCTGCCCCGGAGTGTGGTGGAGGCTCCTTCTTTGGAGGCTTTGAAACAGAGGCTGGATGGCCATCTGTCAGGGGTGCTTTGAATGCGATTGTCCTGCTTCTTGGCAGAATGGCCCACGAGGTCTCTTCCAACTCAAGGATTCTATGATTCATCCGAGTCATTCCCTTTCCCTCCCAATTTGGGGTCGCTTGCAAATGTAATCGGTATGCCGCCTTCTGCTCTTGACCAACTTCAAGAAATATTGGGAATTATTGATCATTTTTCTACATCAAAGATAGGCACAAACTTCAATTACACTATGGAACAAAAATGTTAAAATGTCCTGTTCCTGGTTTGTTCTGTTCCTGGTTGGAAAGTGTTGTTCCTATTTAATTGTACAGTCCTGACTTTGAAAGTAGTTGAGTTTTGTGGCTGCCACAAACTAGGTGGAATCAGCTGAGACTTGATGAAACATTCATTGCAAAATTATAGCAAAATGTGCCATAGCAGGGTGTCCCTCCCACAGAAACAACATGGGTTGTTGCAGGTTTTTTGGGCTATATGGCCATGCTCCAGAAGCATTCTCTCCTGACGTTTCGCCTGCATCTATGGCAAGCATCCGCAGAGGTTGTGAGGTCCTCACTACCTCAGAAGATGCCTGCCATACATGCAGACGAAACGTCAGGAGAGAATGCTTCTGGAACATGGCCATACAGACCAAAAAACCTACAACAACCCAGTGATTCTGGCCATGAAAGCCTTTGACAAAACCTTTTCCGTGTTTTTAATGATAGAACCAATTAGGAAATTATATTTTTTTCTATGTTGGAAGCATTCAATGATGACAATACTTCGATACTAGCATGCAGTGCCATGTTAGCAATCCTAATTTGTGAAAAGAAGAGCCGAGAATGGAAATGGTTCAACGTGCGACGCTTCCCAATCCATCAGCAAATGTGTCCTTAAAGCTCTGGATCAATTGAGAAGTCAATGGGGATGGCAGCTCCATTTCATGCTCAATGAAGCTCGTTACGGAGGAAGAGAACTCCCTCCCATCTTTATTAAATGACAGAATGGGACACAATGAGTCCCACTTACGCTGAAGGGGGAAATGCGACATATATTCATTACCGAACACTAAAATATTACATGACATGTGTTGTTGAAGGCTTTCATGGCTGGAATCACTACGTTGCTGTGGGTTTTCCAAGCTGTACGGCCATGTTCCAGCAGCATTCTCTCCTGACATTTCACCTGCATCTGTGGCTAATGGCATCTTCAGTGTTCTGGTGGTGTGCTGGTACGGCTGTACCAGGAGCTCCAATTTTGTTTGCTTTGTATTAAATGTTTGCTTGCAGCCCAGGGTTCAGGGATTCTGCAGAAGGGTGGCTTCGTAGAATCATAGAATCATAGAATCAAAGAGTTGGGAAGAGACCTCCTGGGCCATCCAGTCCAACCCCATTCTGCCAAGAAGCAGGAATATTGCATTCAAATCACCCCTGACAGATGGCCATCCAGCCTCTGTTTAAAAGCTTCCAAAGAAGGAGCCTCCACCACACTCCGGGGCAGAGAGTTCCACTGCCGAATGGTGGGGAGGAAAACGGGTATATCTAGAGGGGAATTTTAGGTGGAAATGTCTAAGTAGGATTGACACAGCTTGTTATATGAAACGTCACAATGTATGACATGGAACACTTAGACTCAATGTTTACTTTAAAGGAAAATGTCTCATATGCCAGAGACCCACATATTGGGGATTCTGTGCACAAAATCAGGGGACTTTGCTAGCCGGTTTTTGTAGTTTCTCTGCTCTGAGCCCATGTATACAGAATTGTGGGCATTATTGTTATTATTATACGAGGGTTGAATGAAAAGTAATGCCTCCACCTTCGTAGCTCCTCAACAGATGGTACTAGTAGTATGCGGCAGGTACTGGCTTGCTCAGTAGACTCTCCTCTACTGTTCCATTTTGGTGGGAAGCCTTAGCATTGACTGGTTGTGCTGTTAGAGTGTGAAGTATGGAACCCTGTGCAGACAGTCGGTCAATGCGACTTAAGCAATGGGCAGTCATTGAATTCTTGCCAGCAGAAGGTGTCACCCCACAAGAGATTCATCAGAGAATGCAAGCTGTTTATGGTGATTGTGTTGACGTGAGTACACATGTGTCTTTTCTTAAGTAGTTCTGAATTTCTATAAAACTTAGAATACATTTATCTAGCTGGACCAATGCTATTTGAGTATGTCAGACTGAAAGCAGTGCTGGGTCTCAGTGGATCCTTCGGCAGAAGTTATTGCTTGTATTGTTATTGTGTCCTGCTCAATATCAGGCCTCTTCCAAGCCTGGGAGGATATTATAGGGCTTGTATTTTTCAGTCTCACCCAACACTATCCATCTTACCACATTGATCACATTAAGGGATGGGCTTAGCACAGTGGGTTAAAGTGCTAAGTTGCAGAAAATTCTGCCAATTGAAAGGATGGCAGTTCAAGCTTGGGTCGGGGTGAGCACCTGCCATCAGTCCCAGCTCCTGCCACTTAGCAGATCGAAAAGAGAAATGTGGGTAGATAAATAGGTAGTACTTTAAACAGGGAGGTAATAAAAAAGGCAGCCATAAGGACATGCTGGCGATTCAATCGGGAGGATGTCAAGAGATGACAAAAACTCATTGGCATGGAAGATGGAGCAACAGCACCCCGTGTGGCCAGAGTTGAGCATAGCCTCCAGGCGCCAGAAATGGAAAAAGATGGGGAAAGCCTATACCCCTGTTTATGTATGGTCTGTCCTTGTATATTGTATAATGACACTGAATGTTTGGTGTACATATAGTGCCAATTATGGAGTCTAGATTCAGACGAAGCAATGTTGGATTCATGAATAATCCTCCATGCCATGTTCCTGGATCTTTGTCTTTATTTGATTCCTGTTTAAGTGCCTTAGCTGTTATTTTACCTTTCAGATCAAGCCTCTGCTTTAATGGACTTTCTTGGACTGTTTCTCTTTGAATTTATTGCTGTCTTTTCCTCCTAATCAATTGGATTTGCCGTTTTACTGTGAATTAGTTTTGTTGCTTTGGCTTTTACTATCTTCAATAAACTGCTTGCTATTTTAACTCAACTGTGTGGTGTCAGGAGTCAGAGGGAATCCTGCTCGGGAGTACAACATGAGGGAACTCCACAATTGACCCCATCACGGGGAGAAATGTTCCCCTGGTTGGACACTTCACCCTCTTTTCAAGCATGGAGAGGCACGGAGCTCATCACAAGTTCCGGGGTTGAAAAGGGGTAGAAATGTCTTGAAGGGAGGAAACTCTGAACATGATTCCCAGGATTCCATACTTTTGTTGCTTTGGCTTTTACTATCTTCAATAAACTGCTTGCTATTTTAACTCAACTGTGTGGTGTCAGGAGTCAGAGGGAAATGAGGCAGAAATGTCTTGAAGGGAGGGAACTCTGAACATGATTCCCAGGATTCCATAGCATTGAGCTAGGGTAGTTAAAGGGATGTCAAACTGCATTAAATCTACAGTGTAGATGTATCCAAGGTTCCAGGACACCCCTCTCCTTGATAACAAAATCCATGGATGCTCAAATCCCATGCCATACAATGGCTGAGTAAAAGGGCATTCCTGATACTAAACGGCAAAACAAAGGATGGAAATCAATAACAACCACAAAGTTACACTCTGGTGTAGTCTGCAATACATTTGCTAAGCTGCTGGGTTTCATTTTGTCATGTCTTTCGCCCTGTGCTCTAAACGATTAGCGTGACTGCATTGTGAGGAGAGATGCTCCGTCTTCCTTTCATAAGAGCATTAATTATCCATCTATCTTATTAATTTATTTGCCATTTGCAATATTTATTTACAGATGGCATTTCAATAGAGCTTCTGGAAGAGCTTTCCAAAACAACATCAACCAGTCACATCATTTTCAAACCCATAATATGAAACAAAAGCAGAACATGGTAAGCGGCAGAATACATTTCAGAAGAATTGGGTGAGCAAAGGCTGAGCACATCATTATTATCATATCCATTGTTTACTGGTTTTGGTGGGTGAAAGGAAAAGTAATAAACAGGATGCTGGTGGACTATGGGAGTTGTAGTCCTAAAGGTCACTTTTCCCAGGCTCTGGAGTCAACAGTCCACAAGACAGTCATAAAACCATAAATCATAGAGTTGGGGGGACTAAATAGACCATCTATTCCAACCTCCTCCAGCCATACCAGTGTAGAAGGACAAAGCACTCCTGAAAGATGTCCATCCAACTCCAATGAAGGCAGGTCCAACACAGTCTGAGGTGATTTATTCCACCACCACAGAATTGTACAAGGACCCCCCCCCCCCAGGACATATAGTCTACTCCCCTCCTGTGCGTAATGAGTACCTTAAAAACAAAAGAACCAATGAACGAAATCACACCAAATTTGGCAACAAAACATCTCACAACACAAGGAGTGGCAAGCACTCAAAAAATTATGATTTTGTCATTTCGGAGTTGTAGTTGCTGAGATTTATAGTTCACCTACAATCAAAGAGCATTCTGGACTCCGCCAATGATGGAATTGAACCAAACAGGACTCCCATGACCACCAGAAAATACTGGAAGGGTTTGGTGGGCATTGGTCTTAAGTTTGGGAGTTATAGTTAACCTACGTCCAGAGAACAATAGGAACTCAAATAATGATGGATCTGGACCAAACTTGGCATGAATACTCAATATGCCCAAATATACACACAAATGGAGTTTGGGGGACATTTGGGAGTTGTAGTTACTGGGATTTATAGTTCACCTACAATCAAGGAGCATTCCAAACCCCATCAACGACAGAATTGGGGCAAACTTCCCACACAGAACCCCCATGACCATGTGTTTTCTGGTGGTCTTTGGTGACCCTTCTGATACCCCCTCGCAACCCCCCCCCCAGGGGTCCCAAATCTAAGGTTGAGAAATGCTGCCTTAAGGCCATCTAGTCCAACTCCCTTCACCAGGGCAAGAAAACATAAAGCCCTCCTGACAAAGGGCCATCCAGCCATAGATATAGATTTTTTACATAGATATCCATCAGTGTGTGTGGGTTTTCTGTAGACTGTGTGGCTCAATTGTTGGTTTGGTTTGTGGATTACTAGAAAGTGGAGAAAACGTGGAGGCAGTGACAGACGTTGTATTTCTAGGTGCAAAACTGACTGCAGATGCAGACTGCAGCCAGGAAATCAGAAGACATTTGCTTTTTGAGAGGAGAGCAAGGACCAACCTCAATAAAATAGTGAAGAGTAGAGACATCACACTGGCAACGAAGATCCCCATAGTCAAAGCAATGGTATTCCCCATAGTCACCTACGGATGTGAGAGCTGGACCTTAGGGAAGACTGAGCGAAGGAAGATAGATGCTTTTGAGCTGTGGTGTTGAAGGAAAGTGCTGAGAGTGTTTTGGACTGCGAGAAGATCCAACCAGTCCATCCTCCAGGAAATAAAGCCCGGCTGCTCATTGGAGGGAAGGAGATGAGAGGCCAAGATGAATAATAATAATAATAATAATAATAATAATAATAATAATAATAATAATAATCTTTATTTATACCCCGCCACCATCTCCCCAATGGGGACTCGGAGCGGCTTACATGGGGCCAAGCCCAAACAACATATTACACCATAATAAAATCAAAACATAAACAAAGATGAAGTCCTTTGGCCACATCACGAGAAGACAGGAAAGCTTGGAGAAGACAATGATGCTGGGGATAATGGAAGGGAAAAGGAAGAGGGCCCGACCAAGGGCAAGATGGATGGATGGCATGCTTGAAGTGATCTGACTGACCTTGAAGGGGCTGGGGGTGGTGACAGGGAGCTCAGGCATGGGATGGTCCATGAGGTCACAAAGAGTCAGAAATGACTGAACAAATCAACAACAACAACAGAACATCTAGAAATGGCAGTTTTCCATCATTTTATCTTTCCATAATGAATTGGATGTTTGAGTGGATATTGTTGATCTGGCTCAAGACCTTGTTTAGTTCTTCTTCTCCATAGCTCCAAATGGTGAAAGTGTCATCCACATAATGCAATGCTGAACTGGTTGAGACTCGAAAAGATACTCATTGAAAAACTAGAGTAAAATATGCTGCAGGACAATGTCCCTCCCACAAAAACAAAGTTTGTGCAGTTCAATAAACTTTTCCCATGTTTTTCATAGAATCATAGAATCAAAGAGTTGGAAGAGACCTCATGGGCCATCCAGTCCAACCCCATTCTGCCAAGAAGCAGGAATATTGCATTCAAATCACCCCTGACAGATGGCCATCCAGCCTCTGTTTAAAAGCTTCCAAAGAAGGAGCCTCCACCACACTCCGGGGCAGAGAGTTCCACTGCTGAACGGCTCTCACAGTCAGGAAGTTCTTCCTCATGTTCAGGTGGAATCTCCTCTCTTGTAGTTCGAAGCCATTCTTCCATTGCATCCTAGTCTCCAGGGAAGCGGAAAACAAGCTTGCTCCCTCCTCCTGTGGCTTCCTCTCACATATTTATACATGGCTATCATATCCCTCTCAGCCTTCTCTTCTTCAGGCTAAACATGCCCAGCTCCTTAAGCCGCTCCTCATAGGGCTTGTTCTCCAGACCTTTTATCATTTTATTTGCTCTCCTCTGGACACATTCCAGCTTGTCAATATATCAAATGGTGAAAGTGTCATCCACATAATGCAATGTTGAATTGGTGGAGACTTGAAGAGATACTCATTGAAAAACTAGAGTAAAATATGCTGCAGGACAATGCCCTTCCCACAAAAACAAAGTTTGTGCAGTTCAATAAACTTTTCCCATGTTTCTATGATGGAACCAATTAGGAAATAGCATTAATAACCCAGGAACAAAAACTGGGTTACATAGGGTGTTATGAATGAGGGACTTGGCCTTGTTGCATTGGACGGTGTTTCTTTCCTTCCATTCAAACTATTTGCAGTGAACATTTTGGCAGTTCAGTCATGTATGTTGGATGAGGGCAGGTGATAACCAGGTGGCGGTTTCACCTCCGGTGAATGACTGTCTCCAAACAATGCATTGGAGGAAGGCCTTGCCACCTTCTCATTGGTGGGACTTCTAGTACACCACCTCGTTGATGGGGACGGAGGTTGCCAGCGTGCCGGAGAAGCCATTCATCTCTCCTCCTTGGCGCAGAGGCAGCAGGGTTAATTAAAGCCAAGCTGTCCCTGTTCAGCAAATGAATCGAAGCCCCTTTTCTAATTAGCCTCTCTCTTCCCAACACTGAGTACAGAGACGCGCATAGATATTTCCAGCCCTGAGATGTGGCCACCAAAACGACTGAAAGGAGATTCGTGAAGCACAAGGGCTTTGCAGCACCACAATCTCAAGCGTGTCCAAATCCTAGGGTCTGATTTTGGTGCAGAAGAAGGCAAGGGGACCCTCGTCAGTGCCTGGCACAGTTCCATGCATCTCAAAAGGTTGTTTCTCAAGGGAACTGGTATTTTTGGAACGATCTGAGGAATTCCAAACGTCAGCATTGTCTCCTGCAATTCCCCCTGAACACTCACAGACACCTCATTACGGAACCCATCATCACACTCCTCCTCTGAACATTCAGAAAAATCCTTTGACACTTGCCAGTCTACAAGAAAGTAGTTGTTCTACTCTGGAAACGGCATTTTTGTGGCACAAACTATGTTGAATCAGTTGAGACTCAATGAGATATTCATTGAAAAACTACTGCTGCAGGATGTTCCTCCCGCAAGACCAAAGCTTTTGCACTGCAATAAACTTTTCCCATGTTTTTATGAGCAAACCAAAACAGTTGTATTGCATTAAAAAACAGACAAACAAACAAAACACAAAGTTTGCAGACATGGTATTCTATTAAATGTCCTTTGACCAGTATCTGGCCACTTGGAGTGCCTCTGGTGTTGCCGCAAGAAGGTCCTCCATTGTGCATGTGGCAGGGCTCAGGTTGCATTGCAGCAGGTGGTCAGTGGTTTGCTCTTCTCCGCACTCGCATGTCGAGGATTCCACTTTGTGGCCCCATTTCTTGAGGTTGGCTCTGCATCTCGTGGTGCCAGAGCACAGTCTGTTCAGCGCCTTCCAAGTCGCCCAGTCCTCTGTGTGCCCAGGGGGGAGTCTCTCATTTAGTATCAGCCATTGGTTGAGGTTCTGGGTTTGAGCCTGCCACTTTTGGACTCTCGCTTGCTGAGGTGTTCCAGCGAGTGTCTCTGTAGATCTTAGAAAACTATTTCTTGATTTAAGTCGTTGGCGTGCTGGCTGATACCCAAACAGGGTGTGGACCGGAGATGTCTCTGCCTTGGTCCTTTCACTATTGGCTGCTACTTCCCGGTGGATGTCAGGTGGTGCAATACCGGCTAAGCAGTGTAATTTCTCCAGTGGTGTGGGGTGCAGACACCCTGTGATAATGCAGCATGTCTCATTAAGAGTCACATCTACTGTTTTAGTGTGGTGAGATGTGTTCCACACTGGGCATGCATACTCAGCAGCAGAGTAGCAGCGCAAGGGCAGATGTCTTCACTGTGTCTGGTTGTGATCCCCAGGTTGTGCCAGTCAGCTTTCGTATGATATTGTTTCTAGCACCCACTTTTTGCTTGATGTTCAGGCAGTGCTTCTTGTAGGTAAGAGCACGGTCCAGAGTGACTCCCAGGGATTTGGGTGTGCTGCAAGGCTCCAGTGGGATTCCTTCCCTGGTAATAATCCTTAGAACTCGGGATACTTGTCTGTTCTTAAGGTGAAAAGCACATGTCTGTGTTTTAGATGGATTAGGGATCAGCTGGTTTTCCCTGTAATAAGCTGTAAGAGCACCTAGAGCTTTGGAGAGTTTCTGTTCAACCATCTCAAAGCTCCCTGCATGAGCGGTGATGGCACGATCATCAGCATAGATGAAGCTCTCTGTCCCTTCTGGCAATGGGTGGTCATTTGTGTAGATGTTGAACATGGATAGAGCAAACACTCCAGAAGCGACCAAAAGCGAAATGACATTGAGAACCCAGGAACAAAAACTGGGTTATGTAATGTAATGTTGTTCAGGGGTTGCAGGAACTTTTACCCCAGAAAAGGTCTCTCCAAAAAAGTAGCGTTTCAAACCTCTGGTGACATTGACAAAAGCAAGGAGAAGCACCTTCTCCAGGGTGCTGACACTACATGGAAACCACAAAGCAGAATCTCCTCTTAGCGAAGTGAAGAGTGCAAATGAAACCTGCGAAAGAGGCTCCTCCTTTCCCCCCGAAATACAGAGAAAACATTCCTAATAAAGGGAAGTGATTTTGAAAAACAGGAGGAAGAGGAGGAGGCCGCTTGCTACAGCGTTGCCTGTGGTTCTGCAAATCCATCTCATTATCCCCGAAATGGCTCAGGGCCCGGAAGGAAGTTCTGCGATAATTAACTGGAAGAGTGCTAATAACCAAACGACATTATTAATTATTCCTGCGTCGGAGTTGCCAGGAAGTGAACGGGACCCTTTCGGCAAAATCTGTCAGAAGGAGGGCTAGGATTCGGGGAATGGAAGGAAAACCAAGTGGAAACTTTGATACGACTCCCTCGGCTGTCAGAGGAATGATTCCATGGAGCCCATTCACATTACAGAATTATTGCAGTATTATTCCACTTTAACTGCTATGGTTCAGTTTGATGGATTCTTATCCAGAGAACTAAAATGGCCTCTCCAAGTGATATAGCCAGGACTGTATGGAACTGAACCCTGGCAGTTATAGGGCATGTCTACACTGCACATTTGATGCAATTTGATGACACTTTGACTGCCAGAGCTCAATGCTAGGGAATCCTGGAAGTTATGGTCGTTAGCCTACCAAACTAGAACTCCCAGGATTCGATAGCACTGAGCCATGGCAATCAAACTGCATTCATTCTGCAGTGTAGATTCACCCAAAGTGGAATACTACTGCTATAATTCTATAGTGTGGATGGGATGTGCACCAGGTTCTCTATCTGCATTTTATGAGATGCTGAAATGATTCACAAATGACCAGCCACTGCCAGAAGGGACAGAGAGTTTAATCTATGCTGACGATCTTGCCATCACCACTCAAGCAGGGAGCTTTGAAATGGTTGAACAAAAGCTCTCCAAAGCTTTAGGTGCTCTTGCTGCTTATTACAGGGAAAACTAGCTTGCACAATCAAAGTTTAACATTTACACAAATGATCAGCCACTGCCAGAAGGGACAGAGAGTTTAATCTATGCTGACGATCTTGCCATCACCACTCAAGCAGGGAGCTTTGAAATGGTTGAACAAAAGCTCTCCAAAGCTTTAGGTGCTCTTGCTGCTTATTACAGGGAAAACTAGCTTGCACAATCAAAGTTTAACATTTACACAAATGATCAGCCACTGCCAGAAGGGACAGAGAGTTTAATCTATGCTGACGATCTTGCCATCACCACTCAAGCAGGGAGCTTTGAAATGGTTGAACAAAAGCTCTCCAAAGCTTTAGGTGCTCTTGCTGCTTATTACAGGGAAAACTAGCTTGCACAATCAAAGTTTAACATTTACACAAATGATCAGCCACTGCCAGAAGGGACAGAGAGTTTAATCTATGCTGACGATCTTGCCATCACCACTCAAGCAGGGAGCTTTGAAATGGTTGAACAAAAGCTCTCCAAAGCTTTAGGTGCTCTTGCTGCTTATTACAGGGAAAACTAGCTTGCACAATCAAAGTTTAACATTTACACAAATGATCAGCCACTGCCAGAAGGGACAGAGAGTTTCATCTATGCTGACGATCATGCCATCACTGCCCAAGCAGGGAGCTTTGAAATGGTTGAACACAAGCTCTCCAAAGCTTTAGGTACTCTTACTGTCTATTACAGGGAAAGCCAGCTGAATCCCAATCCATCTAAAATGCAGAGATGTCATTTCCATCTTCAGAACAGACAGGTATCACGGGGTCTGAGCATTACCTGGGAAGGAATCCCACTGGAGCATTGCAGCACACCCAAATACCTGGGAGTCACTCTGGACTGTGGTCTGACTTACAAGAAGCACTGCTTGCATACCAAGCAAAAAAATGGGTTCTATAAATAATATCATACGAAAGCTGACTGGCACTACCTGGGGATCACAATCAGACACTGTGTCCTGTTTTGCCCCTCAAAAACACCCATAATATCACATTGAAAGTAAATAAAAATCCTTTACTTCAGCAAAATTTATGTATTTATTTACCGCATTTGTATACCGCCTTTCTCAGCCATAGGCGCCTCAAGGCGCGGTTCATAGTCGGCAGAGGTTCGATGCCATAACCAATATCAAAATACAGTTAAAACAATTCAACATTTAAAATGTAATATAAAAAGCAAATATATCAGTAAAAACAAGATCCTCAGTGTCTCCTTACTAAAATCGTTGTCCAGTAGTATTGTCAGTCATTCCATATATTCGTTTACATCTAATTATGCTCCAGTAGAAAAAGCTTGCTCGAAGAGCTAGGTCTTAACCATTTTGCGGAATGTTAGAAGGGAGAGAGCTGATCTTATCTCCCTGGGGAGGGTGTTCCATAGCCAAGGGGCCAGCACTGAGAATACCCTGTCTCTTGTCCCCACCAAATGCATCTGTGAGGAAAGCAGGATCGAGAGCAGGGCCTCCCCTGACGATCTTAAGGTCCTAGGTGGTTCATAAGAAGAGATACATTCAGATAGGTAAGCCGGACCGGAACCATTTAGGGCTTTATAGGCTAAAGCCAGCACTTTGAATTGTGCCCGGTAGCAGACTGGCAGCCAATGGAGCTGGCGCCCTACACCGCTGGATAAATGATACTGTTTAGCCAGTATTGCACCACCTGACATCTATCGGGAAGTAGCAGCCTGTAAGGAAAGTATCAAGACGTAGACATCACTGGCCCATCCTCTGTTCAGATATCAACCAGCATGCCAATGCCTTAAAATCAAGAAACAGCTTCCTAAGATCATGAGAGATACTTGAAGGAACACCTCAGCAATCAAGAGTCCAAAAGTGGCAGGCTAAAACCCGGAATGTCAATCTATGGATGATATTGAATGAGAAACTCTCCCCTGGGCACACAAAGACCGGGTGACTTAGAGGGCTCTGAACAGACTGTGCTCTGAGCCCTACGAGATGCAGAGCCAAATTTAAGAAATGGGGCCACAAAGTGGAGTCCACGACATGTGAGTGCGGAGAAGAGCAAACCACAGACCACTTACTACAATGCAACCTGAGCCCTGCCACATTCACAATGTGTTGCACTAAGTGAAGTCCATTGCAGAAGACATAATAACATTGCGCACAGACAAGAGGAAAAAGAACAGAAAAACTTTACTCTCATCAGCAGAGTTAAAACATAAACTTGCAATGTTGCAAACAATGCAACAAATTTACATATAGTCCTTGTTAGCAATACAGAATAAGTCTTCTTCATCTCCACCCAAAGAGAGAGCATGTTGTGGCTCAGTCTGTGCCTGAGCTTTCTGAACCTACTCAGGACGATAGTAGTGGAGATTTGATTAGAGAAGACTGGTTGCAATTAAGAGTTCGAAGAAGTGCACACCTTGCCAACAAGCGTGAAGCTAGAGGTCAGCGTAATGCTTTCATGTTGAGAAAACTTATTTAATGCTTTGGGCGAAGGGCATTCGCTGTCAGTCCAATGTGGCTTTTACCCTGTTAACTTCTGCGGAATTACCTTGGCTTTTGTGGAAAGCTCCTGGCTCTTTGGGACTTTGATTTTGATCCTGATTTCCTTGTCTTGCTGCCATGGATGCTTGTTTAACCAATGCTTAAGGACTATGCTTCATGTTATTTGGCTTTGGAACTTGGATACCTTGCCTTTGCATTTAAGACTCTGTTTTGCTCAATGAACTTTACTCCTTTATTTCCCTGTTTTGTTTTTGCTTTTTCTCAATAAACATACAAGTCAATACAACATAACTCATAGTGTCTCTTAGTTAAAATCTAGATTCAATCTCGTCATCAGAGAATCAAAGAGTTGGAAAAGACCTCCTGGGCCATCCAGTCCAACCCCATTCTGCCAAGAAGCAGGAATATTGCACTCAAATCACCCCTGACAGATGGCCATCCAGCCTCTGTTTAAAAGCCTCCAAAGAAGGAGCCTCCACCACACTCCGGGGCAGAGAGTTCCACTGCTGAACAGCTCTCACAGTCAGGAAGTTCTTCCTCATGTTCAGGTGGAATCTCCTTTCTTGTACTTTGAAGCCATTGCTCCATTGCGTCCTAGTCTCCAGGGAAGCAGAAAACAAGCTTGCTCCCTCCTCTCTGTGACTTCCTCTCACATATTTATACATGACTATCATGACTGGATTGAACTTGAAGGAGCTTGTGGTGGTGACGACCAACAGGGAGCTCTGGCGTGGACTGGATAATAATAATTGTTGTTGTTCATTCGTTCAGTCGTGTCCGACTCTTCGTGACCTCATGGACCAGCCCACGCCAGAGCTCCCTGTCGGCCGTCACCACCCCCAGCTCCTTCAAGGTCAGTCCAGTCACTTCAAGGATGCCATCCATCCATCTTGCCCTTGGTCGGCCCCTCTTCCTTTTGCCTTCCACTTTCCCCAGCATAATTGTCTTCTCTAGGCTTTGCTGTCTCCTCATGATGTGGCCAAAGTACTTCAACTTTCCCTCTAGTCTCCTTCCCTCCAGTGAGCAGTCGGGCTTTATTTCCTGGAGGATGGACTGGTTGGATCTTCTCGCAGTCCAAGGCACTCTCAGAACTTTCCTCCAACACCACAGCTCAAAAGCATCGATCTTCCTTCGCTCAGCCTTCCCGAAGGTCCAGCTCTCACATCCTTAGGTGACTACAGGGAATACCTGTCATGAAGAGTCGGAAACAACTGAACAAATGAACAACAACATCATGTCTCCTCTCAGCCTTCTCTTCTTCAGGCTAAACATGCCCAGCTCCTTAAGCCGCTCCTCATAGGGCTTGTTCTCCAGACCCTTGATCATTTGAGTCGCCCTCCTCTGGACACATTCCAGCTTGTCAATATCTCTCTTGAATTGTGGTGCCCAGAATTTGACACAATATTCCATGTGTGGTCTAACCAAGGTGGAATAGAGTGGTAGCATGACTTCCCTAGATCTAGACACTAGGCTCCTCTTGATGTGGGCCAAAATCCCATTGGCTTTTTTTTTTTGCCACTGCATCATGAGATGCAGAGCCAACTTTAAGAAATAGGGCCACAAAGTGGAGTCCACGACATGCGAGTGCGGAGAAGAGCAAACCACAGACCATTGACTACAATGTGGCGTGAGCCCTGCCACATAACAATGAAGGACCTTCTCACAGTGACACCAGAGGCACTCCAAGTGGCCATCTTCTGGTCAAAGGACATTGAGCATCATGCCAAGTGTTTAACTTTGTTTATGGTTTTTAAAATACATTCTAACTGTATTCTCAATTTGCTTCTGACACGATAAATAATAAAAACAAATCTCTGCCACCTTCTCCAATGTACCTGGCTTGTGTGGTTCTGCTTCAAATCCAATTCAATGAGTTTGAACTGGGAACGTGACCTGGTATCATCTTCTTGGGCTTGTTTTCTTTGTCAGAGACGCAATGTGGGGCTTACAAAGGACTAGTGATTTCCGGGCGGGTTGGAAAAGATTTAATTAAAAGCACTTGCAGGCGGGTGCACACGGGGATCGCTTTCTCTCTCGCTCCCGGGATGCTCAGCTTTGCAATTGCATTGTGCAAAAAATAGCCCACCTGGCTTTTGCCGAAGCGCAGAATTATGGATAAAGAACAAAACCCTGCATTTTGGATATGTGTGAATGGGAAAAAGAGAGGGAAAGAGAGAAATGGAAGATTCAACTTTCTTGTTAAGTGGACTAGCAACTAAGGGGGCATTTACACTGCAGAATTAATGCAGTATGATACCACTTTAGCTGCCCTGGATCAATGCAATTGAATCCTGGGAGATGTAGTTTGCTGAAGCACCAGCACTCTTTCGCAGGGAATACTGAAGACCTTGGAATAACAAACTACACATCCCAGAATTCCTATATCATTGAGCCAGGATAGTTAAAATGGTACAAACCGTATTAATTTCACAGTGCATGTCATAGAATCCTAGAATCAAAGAGTTGGAAGAGACCTCCTGGGCCATCCAGTCCAACCCCTTCTGCCAAGAAGCAGGAATATTGCATTCAAATCACCCCTGACAGATGGCCATCCAGCCTCTGTTTAAAAGCTTCCAAAGAAGGAGCCTCCACCACACTCCGGGGCAGAGATTCCACTGCTGAACGGCTCTCACGGTCAGGAAGTTCTTCCTCATGTTCAGATGGAATCTCCTCTCTTGTAGTTTGAAGCCATTGTTCCGCGTCCTAGTCTCCAGGGAAGCAGAAAACAAGCTTGCTCCCTCCTCCCTGTGGCTTCCTCTCACATATTTATACATGGCTATCATATCCCCTCTCGGCCTTCTCTTCTTCAGGCTAAACATGCCCAGCTCCTTAAGCCGCTCCTCATAGGGCTTGTTCTCCAGAATAAGGATGTGCATCCTTATTCTGCGCGAAATTCGTAGCTAGTTATTTCGCACAGAAAACTCCCAATCGAATCCTGGGAGATGTAGTTTGCTGAAGCACCAGCACCCTTTGGCAGAGAATACTGAAGAACTTGGAATAACAAACTACACATCCCAGAATTCCTATATAATTGAGCCAGGATGGTTAAAATGGTGCAAACCGTATTAATTTCACAGTGCATGTGCATCCTTATTCTGTGCAAAATTCGTAGCTGGTTATTGCGCACAGAAAGCTGGATATGTGTGAAAGAATGAAAGAAGGCACAATCCAAGCACTCTCAACAGATGGCCATCCAGGTTCAAAAGCATGAAGGAAGGCCCAATTCCTTGCACTCTCAACAGATGGCCATCCAGCTTCAAAAAGACCTCTCAACAGATGGCCATCCAGCTACAAAAGCATGAAGGAAGGCACCATCCGAGCACTTTCAACAGATGGCCATCCAGCTTCAAAAGCATGAGGGCACAATCCAAGCACTCTCTACAGATGGCCATCCAGGTTGAAAAGCGTGAAGGAAGGCACAATCCGAGCACTCTCAACAGATGGCCATCCAGCTTCAAAACCATGAAGGAAGGCACAATCCGAGCACTCTCAACAGATAGCCATCCAGGTTCAAAAGCACGCAGGAAAACACAATTCTGAGCACTTTCAACAGTTAGCCATCCAGCTTTAAAAGCATGAAGGAAGGTACAATCCGAGCACTCTGAATAGATGGCTATCCAACTTCAAAGGCATGAAGGAAGTCACAATCCGAGCACTTTCAACAGATGGCCATTCAGCTTCAAAAGCATGAAGGAAGGCACAATCTGAGCACTCTCAACAGATGGCCATCCAGCTGTGCCTAGACTATAATACTCCTGCATTGAAATATTATGTTGTGCCCATAAAATTCTACTTCTTCTGCACGAAACTGCTGCATGGGAGCTTTGCAAATAATTGCATCCTAAACTACGAAATTTCCCAGCAGCCTAGGATTATTTTTGTCTGGGTTTTTCAATTTTTCTTAACTATTTTGCAACCGGGTTGCTGGGAGTTTTCCGGGCTCTCTGGCCTTGTTCCAGAAGCATTCTCTCCTGATGTTTCACCCGCATCTATGTCGATGTGACATAGATGTAGGCGAAATGCCAGGAGAGAATGCTTCTGGAACATGGCCATTTCCGGGCTGTCTGGCCATGTTCCAGAAGCATTCTCTCCTGACATTTCACCCATATCTATGGCAGGCATCCTCAGAGGCTCTGCCATAGATGTGGGTGAAATTTCAGGAGAGAATGCTGCTGGAACATGGCCAGTCAGCAATGTAGTGATTCAGCCCATGAAAGCCTTCGACAACACCTCATTTTGCAACCATTTCTGAATTTTCCTGTCGTTGCCCCACCTAGAATCTAAATATTTCAAATACAGTTGTATTGGGTGGATTATGTTGCCGTTTGTTGATCAGTTGGAGTCTTGGAAGTCCCATAAGATTCCACTTTCTTATTTTCATCTATATTTTAGATGATGTTTCCACCAGTTCTTGCCAGACAGTAAATCATTCTTAGGGTACAACTCCCAAAATGATAATTGCAGGCACTTCGCCATCGCATTTCGCGTATTCCGCCTGCATTATCTCGCTGCTCAAATAGAAATAGAAAGTGTCATATTTTTCCATTTACTCCAAACAGTCCCATGCTGGGAGAAAGGTGAGATATTATGATAGATTCTCTGTAATATTTGACAGTCTACAGCTATTTTTCCAATATCTTCCTTGATGTCATTTGTCTCAAGTGCCCGTTCTTGAGCTGTGAATATACACAATTTCATTGCTTTTTCAATGTCTGCTTCTGTAGTTATTCTTGTAGAGATTTCCAGACCACTTTTTTGTCATGGACCAACCATGCCGTGATTTGTTTTGCTAGCGTTCGAGGTGATTTTTTCTCCCAATTTTCTAGGGTAGACCCATTAAAAACTGCATCCTAGAGATGGACCCCGAAGGGACATCCAATCCAACCCCTTTCTGATATGCAGGCAAACACCATCTCTGTGGGTCCGTAGGTGACTGTGGAACCCAATTCTTGACCGGCATCTTCTCCCGCAGTGAGGGTATCGGTTTCCAAACCGAAGGCGGTCCCGGTCGGGGTTCGCTTGATGTGCCTTCCTCTTGGCACATTTCTCTCTTTCCCTCCATTCATGCCTCTTCAAATTCTGCAGCACTGCTGGTCACAGCTGACCTCCAGCTGGAGCGCTCAAGGGCCAGGGCTTCCCAGTTCTCAGTGTCTATGCCAGAGTTTTTAAGGTTGGCTTTGAGCCCATCTTTCAATCTCTTTTCCTGCCCACCAACATTCCGTTTTCCGTTCTTGAGTTCGGAGTAGAGCAACTGCTTTGGGAGACGGTGGTCGGCATCAGGACAACGTGGCTGGTCCAGCGGAGTTGATGGCGGAGGACCATCGCTTCAATGCTGGTGGTCGTTGCTTCTTCCAGCATGCTGACATTTGTCCGCTTGTCTTCCCAAGAGATTTGCAGGATTTTTCAGAGGCAACACTGATGAACATCAAGCAAAAAGTGGGCGCTACAAACAACATCATACGAAAGCTGACTGGCACAACCTGGGGATCACAACCAGACACAGTGAAGACATCTGCCCTTGCGCTATGCTACTCTGCTGCTGAGTACGCATGCCCAGTGTGGAACACATCTCACCACACTAACAGTGGATGTGGCTCTTAATGAGACATGCCGCATTATCACGGGGTGTCTGCACCCTACACCACTGGAGAAATTACACTGCTTAGCCGGTATTGCACCACCTGACATCCGCTGGGAAGTAGCAGCCAATAGTGAAAGGACCAAGGCAGAGACATCTCCAGCTCATCCCTGTTTGGGTATCAGCCAGCACGTCAACGACTTAAATCAAGACATAGTTTTCTTAGATCTACAGAGACACTCGCTGGAACACCCCAGCAAGCGAGAGTCCAAAAGTGGCAGGCCCAAACCCAGCCCCTCAATTCATGGGTGATACCAGATGAGAGACTCCCTCCTGGGCACACAAGACTGGGCGACTTGGAAGGCACTGAACAGACTGCGCTCTGGCACCACGAGATGCAGAGCCAACCTGAGAAATGGGGCTACAAAGTGGAATCCACGACATGCGAGTGCGGAGAAGAGCAAACCACTGACCACCTGCTGCAATGCAACCTGAGCCCTGCCACATGCACAATGGAGGACCTTCTTGCAGCAACACCAGAGGCACTCCAAGGGGCCAGATACTGGTCAAAGGACATTTAACCAACTACCAAGTTTGCAAAATCTGTGTTTTTTTGTTTTTTTTTCTTTTTAATCTGTGTGTTTGTTTTGTTCTGTTAGAATTGTAACACAATGGTATGGTTGCTGATGACACGATAAATAAATAAATACTGATGGAATCGTTCCAGGAGTTGCATGTGACGTCTGTAGACAGTCCACGTTTCTCAGGCATAGAGCAGGATTGGGAGGACAATAGCTTTATAGACAAGCCCCTTGGTCTCCCTACGGATGTCCCGGTCCTCAAACACTCTCTGCTTCATTCAGAAAAATGCTGCACTCGCAGAGCTCAGGCTGTGTTGAATTTCGGTGTCGATGTTGACTTTGGTGGAGCGGTGACTGCCGAGGGAGCAGAAATGGTCCACATTTTCTAATGTTACACCATTAAGCTGTATTTCTGGGATTGCAGATGGGTTGGCTGGTGACTGCTGGAAGAGCACTTTGGTTTTCTCGATGTTCAATGACAGGATGAGCTTCTCATATGCTTCTGCAAAGGTGTTTAGAGTGGCTTGTAGGTCTTCTTCTGAATGCGCAGGCTTGCCATCTGCATATTGGAGTTCTATAACAGATGTTGTAACCTTTTGGCTTTCATTCTGCTGAGGTTAAATAGCTTGCCATCTGTCTGATAGATGATTCCCACTCTTTCAGTACATGAACTTTGGAGCGGTGACTGCCGAGGGAGCAGAAATGGTCCACATTTTCTAATGTTACACCATTAAGCTGTATTTCTGGGATTGCAGATGGGTTGGCTGGTGACTGCTGGAAGAGCACTTTGGTTTTCTCGATGTTCAATGACAGGACGAGCTTCTCATATGCTTCTGCGAAGGTGTTTAGAGTGACTTGTAGATCTTCTTCTGAATGCGCACTGACGAGCTTGCCATCTGCATATTGGAGTTCTATAACAGATGTTGTAACCTTTTGGCTTTCATTCTGCTGAGGTTAAATAGCTTGCCATCTGTCTGATAGATGATTCCCACTCTTTCAGTACATGAACTTTGGAGGCAAAGTCATGGGATGGATGGAGAAAACTCAGTATATGAAGTATATATGCTGGAGTCTCCTTCTCTGGAGGTTTCTAAATCGGAGGTTGGGTGGCCGTCTGTCAGGAGTGCTTTGATTGAGTGTTAATGTCTAGCAGAAGAGGGTTAGGACTGGATGTGGATGGCCCTCTTTGTGGGTCTGTCTTCCAATTCTATGATGCTAGACAATGCAACCTTACAGAGCGGTTGGTGGATGAATGTCTTCTGTAAGATTTCAATCTCTGCCAGCAAACATATGGCTCTTGATATGGCTCTGAGCGTGAAACCATTCCTTCTGACATTTGCAAATCGCCCTCTCGTTCCCTCCCTCTTCTCCCCCTGATAGCCGGGAGAGGCATAATGCCAAATCCCCGCTGCCTTTCAGCACTATTGTGTCCCTAATCTCTCAAGCATTACAGCATTAATGCCGGGGATCATAATAACACCTTGTGCGTCGCACCCTCCCTATCAGAGAGTCTATTAGGGCTTAATCTCAATGGCAATGTTCTGCAGAAATGGGGACCGACAACCAGGAGGTGTTATTAGGCGGCTGTTATGACACAGCCCTAGACTAAAGGGAGCAAAACGTGGGCTTCTTGCTTTTCTGACTCTTGGAGACAAAGGAAACCGGCCTATGGAGTGAGTCACATTGCAGGAAGCTTAGTCAAGGAAAATGGGGACAATGGAGCACTGAACCTGGCTATGAATCATGCCATCCCAGTTGGGAGGGGGCTCCAAAGGGCATCCAGTCCAACCCCCTTCTGCCACTGAAGAAGATGTTGCGCCTCAGCTAGGGTTCACCTTGCTCAAGCACTCACCAGGAAGCCAAACGTAGAAATAAACAGTTTATTGAAAAAGTGCACATAATAAAAAGATTAAAATCCAGATAGATAGGATAAACGGAATCAGAGATAAGTCTCCAATTGTGACGGCACGAGTGGTGCCACCTATGTGTAGAACTGTTAGTTGCAAGATTTAAAGTGTTGTATCATGCTTAATCCTGCCTTTTTACCTTGCTTATGTATAGTTGGATTGATTGGTTATTTATAGCTGTCAATCAGTGTTGTTTGCACCAGTTGAAATGCTTTTTTTTAGCTCAATTGTTTGGCTCCACCTCTTCCTGGAGGAGGGGAGTGCTTCCCTTTTTTATTCCACCATCAGGGTTTCTATCAGATGGACGTGAGTAAGAGACTTGGCTCTAAAAGCCCCTGATTAAGTTACCTCTCAGCACCAATTCTGAGGTTCTTACCCTTGAGACTTATGCTTCGTGTTCAGATCAACCTGAACGACGTTGGGAAGTCTCAAGCGCCTTCAAACCAGTTCTTTTGGTACCAGAGGAAGAGGGAGCAAGCTTGTTTTCTGCTTCCCTGGGGACTAGGATGCAGAACAATGGCTTCAAACTACAAGAGAGGAGATTCCATCTGAACATGAGGAAGAACTTCCTGACTGTGAGAGCCGTTCAGCAATGGAACTCTCTGCCCCAGAGTGTGGCAGAGGCTCCTTCTTTGGAAGCTTTTAAACAGGGGCTGGATGGCCATCTGTCAGGGGTGATTTGAATGTGATATTCTGCTTCTTGGCAGAATGGGGTTGGACTGGATGATGGCCCAGGAGGTCTCTTCCAACTCTTTGATTCTATGATTCTACAAGCTGTTCTTGAGCAAACAGTGTGATGCGGCACTTAAAGGGGTTCTGCTTTCGTATAAAAAGATGAACCTGTGGACCTCAATGCTTTCTCCAAAGAGCCCAGTGATTGAGGCGGTGGCTTCAAATGAGTCAGGCCGTGGCAAATTCCTTGCACTTGGACCCAGCTTAACCATTTAAGAGGTAAGTTCTGAGATCAAACGATCCAGGAATAATGCAAACCCCAAATCAGGTGCTCAGCACGACTTTGAGCAACGCAAACATTAAGATGCACGACTTGCATCTCATTCTTTTCATGGGAGACGAGGCGGGCTGTCACTCCATCAATGGGGGAATTATTTGATGATTCGTCTTAAGGTTTAAGAAGCATTAATCTCCTGACATTTCAGGCGTGCATTGCCAGATCTTCAACAGAGGTGCCTTTTTTTGGAGACACCGAAGGAAACACAAGGCAATTACTGCTAATTTAATAAGCCCAAAGCGTCATCATTCATTGTTGCAAAAAGTGCAGCCAAAACTACCTCCTCCATATGGATCTTTAATAAAAAATTGGCACAAAATTTGGGAAGTGTTTTGAGGGATTTGCAGGAAAAAAATAGAAGTTCTGGGTGCTTCTGTGGAATGATATTTTACATATGGGCAAATGCCAATATGTAAAATAGTCCATAAATTTCAAGGGAAAACAAGATCCATAAGTACATGAAATCCATTAAACTAGGCACTTGAATCTATGAAGCAAGACAGCAGGAAAATCTCACAGACAAACCTTAAGCTTGGCAAAAACTTGATGTATGAAACTAAGAGCACTTGGAAGCAAGACCATGATCAAATCCCAATGTTGACCTGACTGAGGCAACTCTCTCCCATTAATCAGTATAAGGCTTTCTCAGATCCCCAAACTGAAAGCATTTCTCTTCACCTTCCCACCAGATACAGGTTTGTTATCTCTCTTTTGCTGTAGATCAGTGTTTCTCAACCTGGGGGTCGGGACACCTGGGGGGGGGGGTCATGAGGGGGTGTCAGAGGGGTCACCAAAGACCCTCAGAAAACACAGTATTTTCTGTTGGTCATGGGGGGTCTGTGTGGGAAGTTTAACCCAATTCTATTGTTGGTGGGTCTTTTTGATTGTAGATGAACTATAAATTCCAGCAACTACAACTACCAAATGTCAAGGCCTATTTTCTATTTTGCTCGTTGTCTCAGTTGTATACTTTGAATGGCTGTCAAAGAGAATAAAACACCTTTGACACATTGCCAGGGCTCTGCCGTATTCAGGTAGAGATGAACCAAGCTCCCAGTTTGTGTTAAACAATTTAATTAAATCAGCACCTACTTCCTGGCTTCTATTTAAGAATCACGGATAACGTCAGGAGAGAATGCTTCTGGAACATGGCCATACAGCCTGGAAAACGCACAGCAACCCAATAACTGATAAACTTACATAGTCATAACCCTCTGGGTATATTAAAAACAACTAAGATGCGCTGGGAAATCAGGACTGCGCATATGCAGTTCAGCGCTTGCTTTTGGGGGGAAACCTAAATAATGTAACATGCTTGTGTGTGTCCCTGTGGGGTTTTTCCGACTCCCCACCCACTGTAAAGTGGGTTCATCAGGAGGAGACAACGGCAA
>NW_026846588.1:278296418-278318414 GCF_025583915.1 Anolis sagrei ordinatus | reverse complement strand
TATATTAAAAACAACTAAGATGCGCTGGGAAATCAGGACTGCGCATATGCAGTTCAGCGCTTGCTTTTGGGGGGAAACCTAAATAATGTAACATGCTTGTGTGTGTCCCTGTGGGGTTTTTCCGACTCCCCACCCACTGTAAAGTGGGTTCATCAGGAGGAGACAACGGCAACCTGGTAAGTTAAATCTATCAAATACAGTTTCTAATCTCTGGAGAGAATCCATGGATGAGTCACCACCAGATATCAGCAGCGTATAGATCAAATCTGTGCCATGTCCCGCAGTTTATGGTGGTTATTACAGTTGCATGCTCAGCAGTTGGTGGTGGTTAGTGTATATAATGCATGGCAGTCAGGGGGTAATTAATATAGGAATATGATTAGCAGGTTGGGTATGGAAGGGGTTAATTTCCCTCCTGGCTCTAAAGGTCAGACTGATCTGTCTGTAAGAACCCTAAGAACTAGAGACTGCTCTTGGGGGAGGAAAATATCTGTAATATTTGGCTTTGGACGCCGGTGGGTTTCCCCCCAGGTTGGCGGATGGTGTTATTCCCAAACTGTATCCCGAACTCTTGTGCTGAACATTGCTGAACCTTGAACCATGGTGATAATCTTGTTGCGGACTCTGTGGCTCCTGTATCTTATCACAGCCTGGCTGCTGTGGCGATCTGGATGAGGACGAACAAGCTGAAGATCAATCCCGACAAGACAGAGGTCCTCCTGGTCAATCGTAAACCAGACCGGGGTATAGGGTGGCAACCTGTGCTGGACGGGGTTACACTCCCCCTGAAGTCACAGGTTGCTCTTGTATCTTGTATGCTCTGAAGCCACAGGTCCGCAGTTTGGGAGTTCTCTTGGATTCATCACTTACGCTTGAGGCTCAGGCGTCGGCGGTGTCTGGGAGGGCTTTTGCACAACTAAGACTTGTGCACCAGCTGCGACCGTACCTCGCAAAGGTTGATTTGGCCAGGGTGGTCCATGCCTTGGTCACCTCTAGATTGGATTACTGTAACGCGCTCTACGTGGGGCTGCCCTTGAAAACGGCTCGGAAATTCCAACTGGTCCAACGGACGGTGGCCAGGATGTTAACTGGTGCTCTTTACAGAGAGAGGCCAACCCTCCTGTTCAAGGAGCTCCATTGGCTGCCGTTCACCTTCCAATCCCAATTCAAGCTGCAGGTACTTACCTACAAAGCCCTAAATGGTTTGGGACCTGCCTACCTGCGTGACCACATCTCCATCTATGAACCCACGCGCTCCCTTCATTCATCTGGAGAGGCCCTGCTCACAATCCCGCCTGCATCGCAGGCGCGTTTGGTGGGGACGAGGGACAGGGCCTTTTCTGTGGTTGCCCTCCGACTTTGGAATACCCTCCCCAAAGACATCAGACTAGCACCCACGTTGGCTGTCTTTAGGAAGAGCTTGAAGACTGTTGCAACCCAGAGCAGGAAACGAGGCCCTAAGATAACCATCCACCACACTTGACTGTGAAAAAACAATCCTTTTTTATTGAAGAAAAATGGTTACAAAATAAAGGAAAAATGCAAAGTCAAAAGCCACAGCAAAATCAGCAAACATGAATTTCCATGAACAAGATCAAAACCCAAAGCCACACTGTAAAACACTGGAACCTGTTAGCTATCCACTAACTGTACTTGGTGTCCTAGAAATTTCTCAAGACCAAGGGAACCGGGAGAATTGCCAAGGTACTCATCAATCTGAAACAATGCCTGAACTGAGAAAGTCAGCCCAGCGAAAGGCACTTAAAGCCGAAGAATTGGTTCCGTGATACGCCTCCCTGCTTTGAAGGCCTTGTTTGTTTTTCTTTTAATCTTTGCAAGCTGAGTGATTCACTCCTGTCTTGCCAGATCTGCCCCCTTCTATTCTCATTAGGGATCCCAGGTGCAGAAAGGAGTGAAAGGTCATGGCTTCCCTCTGAAACATTCTCATGAACACTGGTACTTTCATTTTCCAAATCTGCAGAAGTTTCTTCCTCACTAATTTCAGGATCATTGACATCAGGAAGTACATTTTCATTAGCATCAGGAAGTACAAACAGAGAATCAGGTTCAAACTCAGGTTCAAACTGAACCCCAACAAAGACCTGGCTGTTCCGATGTGCCTTTCCGGAATAGGAAAACTCCAGCATTTGCCCCAGAAGCACTTTATTAGAATTTTAAGACTTCCTGCACATTGCACTTGCCCAGGAATCCACCTGTCACACCCAGCACTTTTTAATCTGTATCCATCACTTGGCCCGGCCCTGGTTTTTACTGTTATGCTGTAATGTTGTTGTTATTACTTTATGTTTTTTGATTTGCTTTGAATTGTATTGTTGTTGTTATGCTGTTGTTGTGTTGAGGCCTTGGCATGTGTAAGCCGCATCGAGTCCTTCGGGAGATGCTAGCGGGGCACAAATAAAGTTGAATAATAATTTTATTATTATTATTATCGTGGACCTTGATATACTTTGAATCACTGGACTGACTGTTGACTCTAGATTTTGGATTTCCCTTGAATTCTGGATTATCTGGCTTGACCTTTGGAACTATGACTACGCTTTGTACACTTGAATCTTAGAACATTACTCCATGAACCCTCAGCATTCGACTTTTGGACTGCAACCCTGAGTACTGTTTATCCTGGTTCCTGAACCAGTATTTCCAGTACTCCCAATTTAATGAGACTTTGCTTTGTGACTTCAGCTGAGTGCTATCTTTATGTTTGAAATTGGACCTGGAAACGGTCAAGTAGAAACAGCACCGGGAATGTGGCGCAGCTGGCCAGGAGTCAGCTGCATTAAGATCACTACTGACTGAAAGGTCGTGAGTTTGAAGCCAGACCAGGTCGGAGTGAGCGTCCAACCAATTTGTGTAGCTTGCTGTTGACCTTTGCAGCCCAAAAGACAGTTGCATCTGTCAAGTAGGAAATTTAGGTACCGCTTATGCGGGGAGGCTAATTTAACTAATTTATGAGGCCATAAAAATCTCCAGCAACCATGCAAAGAATGAGGAAGTACTTCATCAGTGTCACAAATGGACGGTGAAGCGACAGCTCCCCTGGTGGCCAGAATATCCTCATGAAAAGTTGGAATGTTAAATTGCCTCTGTGTCTGTCTATATATGTTGTGTGTCTATGGCATTGAATGTTTGCCATGTATATGTACATTGTAATCTGCCCTGAGTCCCTGTGGAGTGAGAAGGGTGGAATATAAATACTGGAAATAAATAAGTAAATAAATAAAGTGTTTGAATTACTGTTTTAAGTAAAAGAGTTTTGATACAAGCCTGCTGTTGTTTGGATAATCTCTGCCTGCATACCAGCAGAGGCCAATCTGACAATCTGTATGTTTTACACTGAACAGTTCATACTTACATAACCCCGCTCCCCTTTGTTCAAATCAGACTTGGCAAATAATCTCATCATGGACTGTTTTACATATTGCCTCAGAATATTGTACCTGTCCACCTCTTTTCTATGGCAGACCAAACAACACTAGTTTCTAACACACAAATGACAGCTGCTCTTTTTTCCCCCCTGACCACTGTGATGTCAAGAGGATTCCCCAACAAAGACCCAGATCCTTTGGACTAGCTTTCTGACCAGTCAGGGTGAGGGGACTTTGAATGGCTGTCAAAGAGAATAAAACACCTTTGTCACGTTGCCAGAGCTCTGCTGTATCCAGGTAGAGATGAACCAAACTCCTAGTTTGTGTTAAACAATTTAATCAAACCAGCACTTATTTCCTGGATATTTAATAGTCCAAAATATAAAACATAAAGATAGCACTCAGCCACAGAATATAAAACAAAAACTGATAGCAAATGCTATACCGTAGTCAAAGGGTCCAGTCCAGTGGTCAAACGCCAAGAGTTAAATAAACAAAGTCCAGGGATCAAGAGTCTATTCCCTAATCAAAAGGCAGTCCAAAGATTCAAGGTTCCAGGATTCCAAAGGTTCAGGAGATAGGTCAGGATACCGAAAATCCACAAACCTGGGGGGAAACCAGCAGCATCTACCACCAAAATAAGACAAATACTTTTCTCACAAAGATCAGTCCCAAGGCTAGCTCATTATATCTAAAAACACCCAACTGCAACCTATCTCTTGCATACCTCCACCCTTAATTGCTTTCAGCCATGAACTCTTACTAATAGATTACTCAACCCTTTAAAACGAAGACTTACATTAACCCTTCCATCACCAACTGCTAGGCCTACCACCACCAACCACAATCAACTACAGAACATGATACTTGACAACCTTGTACTGTACTGCATGCCTTATGTTCGATCCTTTTGAGCAGAGACTCTATATCTGACATTCTTTCAGGCCTGAAAGTAATAAACCTCCATTCCTGTTGCCTTCAAACCCGCTTTGCATGTTGATCTGGTCTTCAAAG
This sequence comes from Anolis sagrei ordinatus, assembly GCF_025583915.1. Taxonomy (NCBI): domain Eukaryota; kingdom Metazoa; phylum Chordata; class Lepidosauria; order Squamata; family Anolidae; genus Anolis; species Anolis sagrei. The sequence continues at coordinate 278,314,014 of NW_026846588.1, read as the reverse complement.
GACTGTACCAGACTGTCAGCCTGCTCCTTTGGCAGGTAGCTGAATTTTGACCTCATCATAAAACTACAAATCCCAGGATTCCATAGAAATGAGCCTTGGCAATTAAAATACTGTCAAACTGCATTGAGTGTAGATTGGACCAAAACTATGTTGGACTTACCACTTTGGGGAGGACCGAGGCAATGGCATCTTTAATGACTTCCCGGAGGCTGGAGATATCAATCACGGAGCCCAAGCTCAGCAAGGCATCCTGGGAAAAAGAAGAAGAAAAAAGTGCATTAAAACATTTGGTATATTTGGCTTCTTCTATGGAATTGCAAGAGTGTGCAAATTTCCCGTTATTTCTCTATGAATTTCTGGGTCCTCGATGCAATGCAATTTGCGGCCACTTTAATTGTCATGTCTCAGTGCTATGGAATAATGGGATTTGTAGTTGTGCAGGATCTCTTTAGCCTTCTCTGCCAAAGAGGGCTGGAACCTCAGCAAACTACAACTCCCATAATTCCACACCATTGAGTCACTGCATTTAAAACGATGTCAAACGGCATTATTTCTACAGTATAGATGCATCTAAAATGGAAATGTAAAGATGATGTGACTTCAAGGGAAATGTAGAGCCTAAATCCTATTTTTTTTTAATAATGGCACTCCCCCATTCACGCCACTTAGAGCAAAGACAGAAATAGGTGCAATTTATGGATCCAGTTTCATACATTGCCAGGTTGAGAGTCAATTCCGTGCAAGAAAATGAAGGCATTCAAAAACCTGCACACAAATAGGGGAAATTTAATTTAAAATATCCCCGTAAACACATTTCAGAGGTTTGCAAACAAGCTTTCCTCCATCAGTGTGCCTGCTATTGCGTCCATTCGGAAAATAGAAAACACAGCTGTGTGTTCCATGAAAGGAAGCACAAACAGGAGCCTGAAATATATGTTCAGAGGTAAGTGTTTTGGCCTTGCAGCAAAATATAACAGATACTCCTGTTTTGCAGGGCACTCCTGAATCATCCTTTGCAAGCCCAATTTGAGCAGCTTTTAAAATACCTTCATTAGTATCATAGAATCCTAGAATCAAAGAGTTGGAAGAGACCTCCTGGGCCATCATCCAGTCCAACCCCATTCTGCCAAGAAGCAGGAATATTGCATTCAAATCACCCCTGACAGATGGCCATCCAGCCTGTTTAAAAGCTTCCAAAGAAGGAGCCTCCACCACACTCCGGGGCAGAGAGTTCCACTGCTGAAAGGCTCTCACAGTCAGGAAGTTCTTCCTCATGTTCAGATGGAATCTCCTCTCTTGTAGTTTGAAGCCATTGTTCATTGCGTCCTAGTCTCCAAGGAAGCAGAAAACAGGCTTGCTCCCTCCTCCCTGTGGCTTCCTCTCACATATTTATACATGGCTATCATATCTCCTCTCATCCTTCTCTTCTTCAGGCTAAACATGCCCAGCTCCTTAAGCTGCTCCTCATAGGGCTTGTTCTCCAGACCCTTGATCATTTGAGTCGCCCTCCTCTGGACACATTCCAGCTTGTCAATATCTCTCTTGAATTGTGGTGCCCAGAATTGGACACAATATTCCAGGTGTGGTCTAACCAGAAGCAGAATAGAGCATGGGGAGCATGACTTCCCTAGATCTAGACACTATGCTCCTATTGATGCAGGCCAAAATCCCATTGGCTTTTTTTGCGCCACATCACATTGTTGGCTCATGTTTAACTTGTTGTCCACGAGGACTCCAAGATCTTTTTCACACGTACTACTCTCGAGCCAGGCATTGTCCTGCATTCTGTATCTTTGCATTTCGTTTTTCCTGCCAAAGTGGAGTATCTTGCATTTGTCACTGTTGAACTTCATTTTGTTAGTTTTGGCCCTTCATCTCTCTAATCTGTCAAGATTTTTGAATCCTGCTCCTGTCCTCTGGAGTCTTGGCTCTCCCTCCCAATTTGGTGTCGTCTGCAGACTTGACGATCCTGCCTTCTAACCCTTCATCTAAGTCATTAATAAAGATCCTGAACAGTCCCAGGCCCAGGACAGAACCCTGCTTTTGGCACTCCACTCATCACTTCTTTCCAGGATGAAGAGGAGGAAGCCTTGGGGAGAATCACCCTCTGGGTTCGTCCATGTAACCAATTCCAGATCCACCTCACTGTAGTTTTGCCTCACCCACATTGGACTAGTTTTCTTGCCAGAAGGTCATGGGGGACCTTGTCGAAGGCCATTGCTCTCTCTCATTCTCACTTTCTTCCCATTCAAATAGAGTCTGTAAGAGAAAGGGGCACATCATCTACACCAGTGGTTCTCAACCTTCCTAATGCCGTGACCCCTTAATGCAGTTCCTCATGTGTTGGTGACCCCCAACCATAACATTATTTCCGTTGGTACTTCGTAACTGTGATTTGGCTACTGTTATGAATCGTAATGTAAATATCTGATATCCAGGATGTATCCTCATTCACTGGACCATATTTGACACAAATAGCCAATATGCCCAAATTTGAAAACTGGTGGGGTTGGGGGGGGGGGATTCATTTTGTCATTTGGGAGTTGTAGTTGCTGGGATTTATAGTTAACCTATAATCAAAGAGCATTCTGAACTCCACCAACAAAAGAATCAAGCCAAATTTGGCACACAGAACTCCCAAGACCAAGAGAAAGTACAGGAAGGGTTTGTTGGGTATTGACCTTGAGTTTGGGAGTTGTAGTTCACCTACATCCAAAGAACACTGTGGACTCAAACAGTGATGGATCTGGACCAAACTTGGCACAGATACTCAATATTCCCAGATGTGAACACTAGTGGAGTTTGGGGAAAATAGACCTTGACATTTGGGAGTTGTAATTGCTGGGATTTATAGTTAACCTATAATCAAATAGCACTCTGAACCCAGCCCAAAATGGATCTGCACCAAACTTGGCACACTACCGACATGGCCAACATTAACTACTGGTGGGGTTGGGGGGGCGCTGTTTTTGACTTCTGGGAGTTGTCATTCACCAACACCAAGGATGAGGACAGGCAGAGAGATCTTCAACCTTCTTTGCCAAAAGGTTTCCTAAGACCATCAGAAATTTGTGTTTTGTGATTGTCTTTGGCGACCCCTCTGAAACCCCCTTCGGCTGTTAGGAATTGTGGGAGTTGAAGTCCAAAACACCTGGAGGGCCCAAGTTTGCCCATACCTGCAATAGAATCAACTCCTGCCAGAAAGTTGGCACCTCTCTAACTGCCATGGCTCAATCTTGGGATGTAGAAGTCCCAGAATTCCTTAGTATGGAGCTATGGTATGAAACTGCATTCATCCAGACGTACCCACAGAGTTGAACACTGATTAACCAAAACTCAGAAGGGGAGATCTATGGTGCTGAGTGGGCAAAGTTCCCAATGGTTGGCCTCCTTCCTTCCCTCTTTCCCTGTTTGCCTCCTGATCAATTGGGTACCTCAATTGGCAAGCTCTGTTCCTTTGCTTGGGAAAGGCCTGCCATCTTTTCCTTGCATCCTGGGATCTCTTGCTGCCACGGCAACCTCAGTCAACACCAGAACCCAAGAAAAGTTCCTTTCGCTGTGGCTGTGAGAAGGCACTGGGGGACCTTGAGGGGAGTCACACTTTCTCTGCCTCAGAGGACAGTAAAAGCAAACCCCAGCGACACAAATTTCGCCAAGGACAGACCTTGGTAAGTTCACCTTAGGGGCTCCGAAACAAAAACACCAACAAGTTCTAGAACCTCCCAGCTATGCTTTTCATACTAAGTGGATTCTAGGAGTTGTAGTTTTAAAAGGTAACTTCTCTAAGTCTTATTCTGGTCACTATTCTCTTCCCCCCAGGCTTACACAGGGTTGTCCCAGGCGGAATGTGACCAAAGCAGAAGAGACTAGTGCTATTACTTTTCTCAGTCTAGATCAGGCATGGGAAAACTTTCTAAATTAGGGGTGGGTGGGCCAGGAGGGAGGGGGTCCCTCCCAAGCCCCCTCCCTGCCCTTTCCTCCCCTTCCTCTTCTCTTTCAGAGGCGGAAAGTGAAGGAAAGACAGGAAAATTTTAGATCCCAAAAGGGTTGGTCTTGGTCAGGATGAGATGATGGACGGGAGAGAAAATGTGTATCCACAAGACCCCGCCTTGCTTACCCCTGATAGAGTTCTAGAGATGGAAGAGACCCCCAAGGGCCATCCAGTCCAACCCCCTGCCATGCAGGAAGGCACAATCAAAGCACTCCCAATAGACACCCTCCAGAGAAGGAGACTCCACCACACTTGGAGGCAGCCTAGGCCACTCTCAAAGAAGTTCTTCCTAATCTTCTCAGCTGAATCTCTTTCCCTGCAATTTGAACCCATGGCTCCCTTCTTGTGCCCTGGTTTCTAGAGCAGCAGAACGTCAGTTTATTTGTTTGTTTGTTTGTTTACATTATTTCTATCCCACCCATTTCAGCCTGAAGGCGACTGAAGTAAGAGTTTTCCTCTCTTACTTCTCAGTGGGACACCCTTTGCAATTTTGAGACATAGTTCTCATGTTCTCTCTCAACCTTCTCTTCTCCTAGCAAAAGGACAAAAGGAGGAAGGAAAAAGAGAAGGAAGGAGGGAATGAAAGAGAAAGAGAAGAGGAAAGAGAGAAGGAAGGAAAGACAAAAGGGAAGGAAAGGAAGAGAAAGAGGGAGAGAGGGAAGGAGGAAGGAAAGAGGGAAGGAAAAGGAAGATGAAAAGGGAAAGATGGAAGGGAAGGAGAGAGGAAAGAGGGAAGGAAGGACGAAAAGGGTGGAAGGAAAGGAAGGAGGAAAGAGGGGAGGGAGGAAGGATGAAAGGGTGGAAAAGATGGATGGAAGGAAGGAAAGGAAGGAGGAAAGAGGGAAGGAAGGATGAAAGGGTGGAAGGAAAGGAAGGAGGAAGGAGGGGAGGGAGGAAGGACAAAAGGGTGGAAGGGAAAGATGGAAGGAAGGAAGGGAAAGAGGGAGGAAAGAGGGAAGGAAGGACGAAAGGGTGGAAGGAACAGAAGGAGGAAAGAGAGAAGGGAGGAGGACAAAAGGGTGGAAGGGAAAAATGGATGGATGGATGGATGGATGGAAGGAAGGAAGAAGGAAGGAAGGAAGGAAGGAAGGAAGGAAGGAAGGGAAGGGAGGGGGGGAGAAAGAGGGGAAGAAGGAAAAGGGGAAAAGAAGGAAGGAAGGAAGAGGAAGGAAGGAAGGAAAGGGGAAGGAAGGAGGAAGGGAAAGAAAGGAAGGAAGGAAGGAAGGAGGAAGGAAGGAAGGAAGGAAGGGAAGGAGGAAGAAGGGAAGGAAGGAAAGGGGGAAGGAAAGGGAAGGAAGAAAGGGTGGAAGGAAAGGAAGGAGGAAGGAGGGGAAGGAGGAAGGACAAAAGGGGGAAGGAAAGAGGGAAGGAAGGAAGGGCAAAGAGGGAGGAAAGAGGAAGGAAGGAAGGGTGGAAGGAAAAGAAGGGGAAAGAGAGAAGGAAGGAAGGACAAAAGGGTGGAAGGGAAAGGAGGAGAGGAGGAGGAGGGAGGAAGGAAGGAAAGGAAGGAAGGAAAGGAAGGGAGGAGGAGGAGGGAGGGAAGGAGGGGAGAGGAAGAGGGAAGGAAGGACAAAAGGGTGAAAAGAAGAAGGAGGAAAGAGGGAAGGGAGGAAGGACAAAGGGTGGAAGGAAAGATGATGGATGGATGGATGGATGAAGGAAGGAAGGAAGGAAGGAAGGAAGGAAGGAAGGAAGGAAGGAAGGAAGGGAAGGAGGGAGGAAAGTGGGAAGGAAGGATGAAAGGGTGGAAGGGAAATGATGGAGGATGGAGGAGGAGGAAGGAAGGAAGGAAGGAAGGAAGGAAGGAAGGAAGGAAGGAAGGGTAAGGAGGAGGGAGGAAGAGAGAAGGAAGGACAAAAAGGTGAAAAGAAGAGGGAAGAGGAAGGGAGGAGGACAAAAGGGGGAAGGGAAAGAGGAGGAGGAGGAAGAAGGAAGGAAGGAAGGAAGGGTGGAAGGAAAGGAAGGAGGAAAAGGGGAGGAAGGATAAAAGGGTGGAAGGGAAAGATGGATGGATGGATGGATGGAAGGAAGGAAGGAAGGAAGGAAGGAAGGAAGGAAGGAAGGGGAAAGGAAGGAGGAAAAGGGGAGGAAGGATAAAAGGGTGGAAGGGAAAGATGGATGGATGGAAGGAAGGAAGGAAGGAAGGAAGGAAGGAAGGAAGGAAGGAAGGAAGGGAAGGAGGGAGGAGAAAGGAAGAGGGGGGAAGGGAAGGAAGGAGGAAAGAGGGAAGGGAGGAAGGAGGAAAGGGGGAGGAAAGATGGAAGGAAGGAAGGGAAGGAGGAGGAAAGAAGGAAGGAGAAAGGAAGGAGAAGGAAGGAAGGAAGGAAGGAAGAAGAGGAAGGAAGGAAGGGAAAGGAAGGAAAGAAGAAGGAAGGAATGATAGGGTGGTGAGAGAGAGGAGGGCCTGAGAAAAGAGCCCAAGGTGCTGAATCTGGCCCCGCTGGCCTGGGTTTGCCCATACCTTGTCTAGTATCTACACATTTATGCAGGTTAGAATTGCATTAGCTTTTTAAGCTGCTGCATCACACTGTTGGCTCCTGCTCAGCTTGCAGTTTACCCAATCAATCAATCAATCAATCAATCAATCAATTTATTAATGCTTTGACCAATGCTCATCTGCATTTACACAGACAGAAACAACATCTATATAAACCACTATAAAATCCAACAGTTGAATGCAGGCTGCAAGCAGGATAAAACTGAGCATTGAAAATGCCCATGGTGGAGTGCAGCGATGCAAGTACGACGTGTGCTAGGAACGGCACATTCACCGGTTAGAAGGCAGAATGAAAGATCAGTCATGTTAAAAGCTTAAGTAAGGACCCCTTAGGAGTAATCAACTCCACTCAGGCTAGATACAGGCATCGCCGGCACAGTCGTCTGCGATGCCCGCAATCAGTCTTGCCCTGATTTTATTTGCTGCCAGCGCAAAGAGAAAGACCTTATAAGTGATTGCGGAGGTGGAATCGGATCAAAGGTAGAAGACCTTCTCTGCAACCGTGTTCGATTGTACGCACCATAGAAGAGGCCCTAGGAATGTATTTCTTGGTGCAGAGTATGGGGAGCAGGCGAACAAGTGGTAGGGCAGATCCTCCATTTCTGAGGGATCTCCAAAGGACATCTAGTCCAACCCTTTGCAAGAAGACACCATCTAAGTCCGCCAGATGGATGACTACCCAACCTCTGTGTAAATACTTCCAGAGAAGACTTCATCAGACTCTAAAAGGCAGCACATTGAACAGCTCTTGACATCAGGACACATATATATATAGCACACAAAGCACAGTGACACATCAATGCACAGCTTCTCATTGACACATTTATGTGCAGAGCACAATACACACTGATTCATGCACAATGTAAAGGTGAAGTTTCACACTGACATATAAATAGCACACAAAGAACAGTGATGCATTAATGCACAGCTTCTTATTGTCATACTTATGTGCAGTGCACAATACACAATGATTCATGCACAATGTACATTGATGCATTCATGTGCAGCTTCTCATTGACACATTTATGTACAGTGCACAATATACACTGATTCATGCACAATGTACATTGATACATTAATGTGCAGCTTCTCATTGACACATGAATACATAGCACACAAAGCACAGTGACACATTAAAGCACAGCTTCTCATTGACATATTTATGTACAGTGCACAATACTCAGTGATTCATGCACAATGTACATTGATACATTAATGTGCAGCTTCTCATTGACACATGAATACATAGCACACAAAGCACAGTGCACATTAAAGCACAGCTTCTCATTGACACATTTATGTACAGTGCACAATACACACTGATTCATGCACAGTGTACATTGATGCATTCATGTGCAGCTTTGCATTGACACATGAATATATAGCACACAAAGAACAGTGATGCATTAATGCACAGCTTCTCGCTGACACATTTATGTGCATTGCACAATACACAGTGATTCATGAACAATGTGAAGTGCACAATACACAGTGATTCATGCACAATGTAAAGGTGCAGTTTCACATTGACACATAAATATAGTTTCTTGTTGGCACGTTTATGTACAGTGCACAATAAACAGTGATTCGTGCATAATGTACATTGATGCATTAATGTGCAGCTTCGCATTGACACATGAATATATAGCCCACAAAGAACAGTGACGCATTAATGCACAGCTTCTCGTTGACACATTTATGTACAGTGCACAATACACAGTGACGCATTAATGTGCAGCTTTGCATTGACAGATGAATATATAGTGCGCAAAGAACAGTGACGCATCAATGCACAGCTTCTCATTGACACATTTATGTACAGTGCACAATACACAGTGACGCATTAATGTGCAGCTTTGCATTGACAGATGAATATATAGTGTGCAAAGAACAGTGACGCGTTAATGCACAGCTTCTCGTTGACATGTTTATGTGCAGTGCATAATGCATATTGACACATTAATGCGTAACTTCAATGATTCCACAACCATACATCCACTCTTGCAACAACCATTGTCGAAAAGTGTCACTCATGCCATACGTGTTAGCGCCACTCGAGATTACCAGGTCAGGTGGCTCCACCAGCCACACTTTCCACAGTAAAACAGTGCAAACGAGTTCCTTTTGTGCGGCAAACAATGCGCGGCCTCAGCTCCTGACAGCTCTCTTTTTCTCTGACAGCTTCAGAGGCATCCAAATTGTCAAAATAATGAAGCTCCTCATCACAACAGACAAAAGCCAGGCTTTTCATCAGGAAAGGACTCTTGTTTCAGTGAAAGGAAAAGGGGGGAAAGAAAGACATGCTCCGCAGGGGAGCCTCGCAACATGCTGTGCGCTCGCCTTTCATTTTTCAAAGCATCGCCACAAAAGCAAGGAATGGTTGCAAAACCACAAGAGCTTTGGAGGCTACGAACCCCGATGATAGAAACATGTTCTTTTTCAAATGGGTGGAATTCACTATGGAGTTGATGTCGTAATAATGGGATGAACATGTGCCTGGGAGCACTCTTTCCCTCCCCTGATCGGTATCTTTGCCATTCACTAATCAAGGTTTTATTCAACCTCTCCAAAAAGAAGCTATGGATTTGTACAACAGTGCCGTGTGGACCTTGATGTAGAATCTCAGGGTGCATCCATACTGTAGAATTAATGCACTTCAAAACCACTTTCACTGCCAAGGTCTCTTTAGCCTTCGCTGCTGAAGAGGGCTGGTGCCTCACCAAACTATAAATCCCAGGGTTGCATAGCATTGAGCCATGGAAATCTAAGTGATCTCAAACTGCATTCATTCTGTAATGTAATCATCATCATCATCATCTTTACCATCATCATCCGATGGCCTGGCAGTGCCTGGGGCAATCTTTTGTTGAGAGGTGATTAGATGTCCCTGATTGTTTCCCCTCTGTTGTTTTGCTGTTGTAATTTTAGAGGGTTTTTTTAAATACTGGTAGCCAGATTTTGTTCACCAAACAACTGCCAGGCCATCAAATGCTAATCAAGGTGGTCAGTTGAAACATTCACACCTAGCTCCAACAGACAAGAGTCCTTTGTCCCACCCTGGTCATTCCACAGATATATTAAACCATTTTTCCTAGTTCCAACAGACCTCACTACCTCTGAGGATGCTTGCCATAGATGCAGACGAAATGTCAGGAGAGAATGCCTCTAGAACATGGCCATACAGCCTGAAAAAACCTACAACAACCCAGTGATACAATGAATAAGTAAATAAATAAATGCTGGGACATGGCTACACAGCAAGAAAAACTCACAGCAACACAGTGCAAGCCTTCAGGGAGGGAGAGCCAATACTCCAGAGGACAGGAGCAGGATTCAAAACGATCTTGACAGATTAGAGAGATGGGCCAAAGCTAACAAAATGAAGTTCAACAGTGATAAATGCAAGATACTCCACTTTGGCAGGAAAAACGAAATGCAAAGATACAGAATGGGGGACGCCTGGCTTGAGAGCAGTACGTGTGAAAAAGATCTTGGAGTCCTCGTGGACAACAAGTTAAACATGAGCCAACAATGTGATGTGGCGGCAAAAAAAGCCAATGGGATTTTGGCCTGCATCAATAGGAGCATAGTGTCTGTCTAGATCTAGGGAAGTAATGCTACCCCTCTATTCTGCTTTGGTTAGACCACACCTGGAATATTGTGTCCAATTCTGGACACCACAATTCAAGAGAGATATTGACAAGCTGGAATGTGTCCAGAGGAGGGCGACTAAAATGATCAAGGGTCTGGAGAACAAGCCCTATGAGGAGCGGCTTAAGGAGCTGGGCATGTTTAGCCTGAAGAAGAGAAAGCTGAGAGGAGATATGATAGCCATGTATAAATATGTGAGAGGAAGCCACAGGAAGGAGGAGGGAGCAAGCTTGTTTTCTGCTTCCTGGAGACTAGGACGCAATGGAACAATGGCTTCAAACTACAAGAGAGGAGATTCCATCTGAACATGAGGAAGAACTTCCTGACTGTGAGAGCCGTTCAGCAGTGGAACTCTCTGCCCGGAGTGTGGTGGAGCTCCTTCTTTGGAAGCTTTTAAACAGAGGCTGGATGGCCATCTGTCAGGGGTGATTGAATGCAATATTCCTGCTTCTTGGCAGAAAGGGATTGGACTGGATGGCCCAGGAGGTCTCTTCCAACTCTTTGATTCTAGGATTCTATGATTCAATGATTCATAATGTCTGCTTCTCTCAACCTTTTCTTTTCCAAGCAAAATATCCACAGCTGGCAAAAGTGGGTCAGACTAGATGACCTTTACAGGTGTGATTCTATGATTTGAGAGAATTGAAGATGAAAAACCCAAGAACCCATTTGCCCAGTGCCCAACTCCTTGGAAAAGCTAGGATTGAAATGAAGATATTGATCCTTTGGCCCCTTTCTTCTGGATGAGGTCCTCCCTCCGAGGCCGTCTTGGGCCTTGAGGTTGTCTCCTGCTGCTTGCCAGCCGGCCAGCGATCACAGCTTATCGTGGTTATTGACGGGCAACACACGGTTCTCCCAGCGATGGTGTTCATCTGATCCAGCTGCACTCCTGCGGTGACATTTTTGGAGGGCACGAGAGCGCGGCATCAATCACAGCCGGGGAACAAACAAACAAGCGTTGCACACTACAGAGAAAAGGTCGGGGCACCGGCGGAGAAGGCAACCGAGCGCAATTTCCAGCTGCCAGGGAATGTGCCCTCCATCCTCCCCAATGCCCACTGCGCTGTGCTTGGAATATGTTCCCATTTTGCATACTCTTTGAGGCTTCTTTGCAATGTGAGCCCTGCCTGGATTACGCCTTAGGCATTGCAATCAGGAGGCACCTACACCAGGCATGGGCCAACTTCGACCCTTCTTCCAGGTGTTTTGGACTTCAACTCCCACAATTACTAACAGCCTACAGGTGGTTTAACCCACCACACCACTTGGGACTCCATATAAATCATAATCATAATCATATGATAATAATAATCATCATCATCAACAACAACATTAGCAAGATGGAGTGGATGAGGGATTGGAGGACATCCAAGCCCAAATTGGGAAACAAGTCGTACAGGAATACCTGGCCGCTCTAAATGAGTTCAAGTCCCCTTTCAGGGCCAGATCAACTCCACCCAAGAGTACTGAAGGAACTAGCGGAAGTCATTTCGGAACCATTGGCAACCATCTTTGAGAGTTCTTGGAGAACGGGAGAAGTTCCAGCAGACTGGAGGAGGGCCAATGTGGTCCCAATCTTCAAGAAGGGAAAAAAGGATGACCCAAACAACTACCGTCCGGTCAGCCTCACGTCGATACCAGGCAAGATTCTGGAAAAGATTGTTAAGGAAGCGGTCTGCAAACACTTAGAAACAAAGCGGTCATAGCTAATAGTCAACATGGATTTATCAAAAACAAGTCATGCCAGACTAATCTGATCTCTTTCTTCGATAGAGCTACAAGCTGGGTAGATGCGGGGAATGATGCCGTGGATGTAGCGTGTCTGGATTTCAGGAAGGCCTTCTTTGACAAGGTCCCCCATGACCTTCTGGCAAGGAAACCAGTCCAATGTGGGCTAGGCAAAACTACGGTGAGGTGGATCTGTAATTGGTTAAGTGGACGAACACAGAGAGTGCTCACTAATGCTTCCTCTTCATCTTGGAAAGAAGTGACAAGTGGAGTGCCGCAGGGTTCCGTCCTGGGCCCGGGCCTGTTCAACATCTTTATTAATGACTTAGATGAAGGGTTAGAAGGCAGGATCATCAAGTTTGCAGACGACCAAATTGGGAGGGATAGCCAAGACTCCAGAGGACAGGAGCAGGATTCAAAACCATCTTGACAGATTAGAGAGATGATGGCACAAAACTAACAAAATGAAGTTCAACGGGGACAAATGCAAGAGACTCCACTTTGGCAGGAAAAACGAAATGCAAAGATACAAAATGGGGGACGCCTGGCTCGAGAGCAGTATGTGTGCAAAAGATCTTGGAGTCCTCGTGGACAACAAGTTAAACATGAGCCAACAATGTGATGTGGCGGCAAAAAAAGCCAATGGGATTTTGGCCTGCATCAATAGGAGCCTAGTGTCTACATCCAGGGAAGTCATGCTCCCCATGCTCTATTCTGCCTTTGGTTAGACCACACCTGGAATATTGTGTCCAATTCTGGGCACCACAATTCAAGAGAGATATTGACAAGCTGGAATGTGTCCAGAGGAGGGCGACTTAAATGATAAAGGGTCTGGAGAACAAGCCCTATGAGGAGCGGCTTAAGGAGCTGGGCATGTTTAGCCTGAAGAAGAGAAGGCTGAGAGGAGATATGATAGCCATGTATAAATATGTGAGAAGAAGCCACAGGGAGGAGGAGGGAGCAAGCTTGTTTTCTGCTTCCTTGGAGACTAGGACGCGGAACAATGGCTTCAAACTACAAGAGAAGAGATTCCATCTGAACATGAGGAAGAACTTCTGACTGTGAGAGCCGTTCAGCAGTGGAACTCTCTGCCCCGGAGTGTGGTGGAGGCTCCTTCTTTGGAAGCTTTTAAACAGAGGCTGGATGGCCATCTGTCAGGGGTGATTTGAATGCAATATTCCTGCTTCTTGGCAGAATGGCGGTTGGACTGGATGACCCATGAGGTCTCTTCCAACTCTTTGATTCTATGATTCTGTGAACAATAATAGAACTTCTGCTACCTCAAAGTCTGGTGAAGACTCCTTCTCTCAGGTTTTAAAATAGAGGCTCGGTGGCCATCTGTTGGGAGGGTTTAGATTGTTTATTCCTGAATGGCAGAAAGGTGTTGGACTGGATGGCCTTTGGAGGTCCCTTCCAACTCTAGGATTCTATGTTTCTGTGATTCCAACTTTGAAAAGCTTTAGAATAACGAAATAATAGCAATGCAAGAAACCACATGGGTCATCTAGTCCAACCTCCTGCCATGCAGGAAAAGCACAATCAAAATACCCGTTTAAACCAAACCTGGATGGCCATCTGTAGGGAGGGCTTAGATAGTGCCTTCCTGCTTTGACTGGATGTCTTTGGTGTTCTTTTCAACTCTCGGATTCTTGGATTCTTTGCATGTTTGGAGAGCGGGAGAGAAAATTAGCATGGAAGCTGCACTGTGGGTTCGGCTCCATCCCAAGCTTCTTAAAAAATTAACTATTGCCGCGAGTTCATCACATTCGAAATGCAAACCCCTGGGTTTCTCTTGAAATAGTGATTCAGGTACAGGAGAACGTACTCAGCAACACGAGGGACGCTTCATCTCACAAACGCAGAATCACTTGGTACGCCTGCCTAACAGAGCTGTGAATTTATTCTCTCGCCAACCTGCTTGCACAGTTCCCATAGGTATGGCCGGGGAGATGAATCACACTCATGTGCTTGGCCTTCATGTATTTGCTTTTGCAAGCTGTGGTGGAGTGATTTGAGCAATGGGGCTACAAGGGGAGATCGGGTTTCGAATCCCCGCTTGGCATGTGACCTTAGAACGGAGGTTCTCAACCTTCCTAATGCCGCGACCCCTTAATACAGTTCCTCATGTTGCTTCATTCCCAGGCAACAGGGGAAAGTGAAAGTACCAGTTCCCCTGAAAAAAGGCCTCGGAAGTATGGGGAGTTTTCCAGAGAGAATAGATTAGACCTGAGAACGCAGAGAGTGAAAAACCAGCAAACTAGACAGTGTATTGTCGAAGGCTTTCATGGCCGGAATCACTGGGTTGTTGTAGGTTTTTTCGGGTTATATGGCCATGGTCTAGAGGCATTCTCTCCTGACGTTTCGCCTGCATCTATGGCAAGCATCTTCAGAGGTAGTGATGTGAAAGTAGACAGTCTCAGAGGATCCGAGATAAGACCCCGAAGTCCAGATGTGTCAAGCATGATGTCATGGGTTTCTTAGAGGGCTTAAATTAAGTGGTTTGGTTTCAGGCCTTTCAGTGGAGACAACTTTGCTAAAGGGGATCAGTCTCCTGTTCATGATTCCTGTTCATGATGCCAAGTTCACTGTATTGTCAACACTGACACTGAAATACAACACCGCCTGAACTCTGCGGGTGCAGCATTTTTCCAAATGAAGCAGAGTGTTTGAGGACCAGGATATCTGCAGGGAGACCAAGGGGCTTTTTTATAAAGCCGTTGTCCAGCCCTGCTATATGCCTGCGAAACGTGGACTGTCTACAGTCCTGGAATGATTCCATCAGCGTTGCCTCCTAAAAATCCTGCAAATCTCTTGGGAAGAATGGAAGAAGCAAAGACCACCAGCACTGAAGTGATCAACTCCGCTGGACCGGCTACATTGTCCGAATGCCTGATCACCATTGTCTCCCAAAGCAGTTACTCTACTCCAAACTCAAGAACGGAAAATGGAATATTGGAGGACAGGAAAAGAGATTGAAAAATGGGCTCAAAGCCAACCTCAAAAACTGGCATAGACACTGAGAACCGAGAAGCCATGGCCCTTGAGTGCTCTGGCTTGAGGTCAGCTGTGACCAGCAGTGCTGTGGAATCTGAAGAGGCCCATGAGGTCTCTTCCAACTCTTTGATTCTATGATTCGATGAGGTACGAATGAAGGGTGAAAGGGAGAAATGTGCCAAGAGGAAGGAACGTCAAGTCAACCCTGACCGGGACCACCTTCCGTCCACTGCGGGAGAACATGCGGATCAAGAATAGGGCTCCAAAGCCACCTACAGACCCACTGCCAAGACACCACATCTGGAAGACAATCATCCTCAAGCAACGAGGGATCACCTAAGTAAGTATCGACACTGTATAATCAATTTGGCACCACTTTCATTGCCATGGCTCAATGGTGAGGAATACTTAAGAGTTGTAGTTTTACAAGGTCTTCCGTGTGATGGTGCCTCCCCAAAGTACAACTCCCAGGTTTCCATAGCATTGAAATCAAGTGATGCCAGACTGCATTCATTCCACAGTGCAGATGTACCTGTCTTTGAAAAATACATGTTTTGCAATGCCATTTCCATTCGCACCGATTGAGATCTCTCCTTTTGAGAACTGCCGGCTGGGTGCTCAGGCCTCCAGAAGGATCCAAGAGAGACATCTTGAGACATTTCGGGACTCGTCACCGAAAGTTTGACACCAGCGAGAGAGCGGAGCGAAGGAAATGGGGGAAAGCAAGGATGAGCACAAAGCGCCTTGCGATGGAGCCACAGATTGTGTGGAATTGCAAATGAGCGAACGCATGTGTGAATAATGGTGCCGGCTGTGCGCAAACAATGCGCCTCCGATAAGAGGCAGCTTGGCCGGGGCCCGTTTTTCTCTCCGCCAACAATGAGAAGACAGGCCTCCAGGAAGTTCATCAAAAGGGAAGGATCTGTCATGGGCTTGTTGTGACATTGAACCGGGAAGTGTGACGGTTGTCCTTTGAGCTTGTTCTGGCCAGAAGCCACAGAGAAGTCTCACGGCAAAGTGTTCCTTCCATGCGCCCGCTCTCAAATCATTTGCAATGCAGATTGGGCCAACTTCCCACCATCTTTGGGTGCATGTACTCTGCAGAATGAATGTCGCTTGACACGGCTTCAACTGCTATGACTCAATGCTGTGGGCTCATGGGAGGTCTAGTTTTCCTAGCCTTATCTTCCCAAGAGTACTGGGGAACTACTCTGGGGTTAATCTATACCAGCCATGGGCAAGCTTGGACTCTCCATGTGTTTTGGACTTCAACTCCCACAATTCCTAACAATCTAATGCCTCTAGAACAGCGGTTCTCAACCTGGGGGTCGCGACCTCCAGGGGGGTCATTGGGCCATTTTCGGGGGGTTGTGAAGCTGCCTTGGTTGGCCCCGCCCCCGACAAAATGGTTGCCAACCCATGCCTTTCTGAGTTTGGAAGGGTGCCGGGGGGGGGGGGAGACGCCCCCGCGCACCCTTCCAAGCTCTTTGATGGCAGGGGACCTATACATCCCAGTAGCTCCCAAATGCCGAGGTCTCTTTTCCCCAAACTCCACCAGTGTTCACATTGGGGCATATTGAGTATCCGTGCCAAGTTTGGTCCAGATCCATCATTGTTTGAGTCTGCAATGCTCTCTGGATGCATAACTTACATATAAACAATAACACAGAGAATTTAAAACCTGATTACTGGCTGGGTTTGTGTGTAATTGCCCTGGGAATCTGAGAGTTGTAGTTCACCCTTGTCCAGACAGCAGTGAACCCAGCTGATATTGGATCTGGATCACACTTGGCACACAGGCCCAACATGGCCTACTCTAAATAATAGCAGGGCTTGGAAGGATTGACTCATGATTCTGGGAACTGTAGTTCACCCACATCCTTATGCATTTTCTATTTGGAGCATTCATAAAAAAACAAAAAGGAAAGACTGTCCCCCCCCCCCCCCTAATAAATAACGTTACACATTACCAAACAGATATTACCAAACTTCAAAAAGGAAACAATGCCTTTCTCAAATGACCAGAGCACCGCCGGGTCCCCAAGCTAGTGTATGTATGTATGTATGTATGTATGTATGTATGTATTATATGTGTGTGTGGAATGATGTCCAGGGTGGGAGAGAGAACTCTTTGTCTGTTTGAGGCAAGTGTGAATGTTGCAATTGGTCACCTTGATTAGCACTGAATGGCCTTGCAGCTTCAAAAATGCCTGCCATAGATGTGGGAGAAATGTCAGGAGAGAATGCTTCTCAAACATGGCCATACAGCCCAGAAAACTTACAGCAACCCAGTGATTCCAGCCACGAAAGCCTTCGACAGCACATCTACACTACACTGTTGGAAACAGAATCATATGGGCAGTGCAAACTCGTCTAATACAGTTCAACTGCATTATATGGGTCTACGCTGACTATATAATGCAGTGCTGATTCAATCTCACACTCACACTCCTCTGCTTCCTTTGGTTCACAACAAATGTGGTGAATGCAGCCAAAGGAAAGCCATCCTAGAAACAAGCACCATGGAATTGGCCAGAGTTGGAGCCGCGTCCAAGAGGTATGGATGGAGGAGGCGTAATTCAGCAAGGCTTGGAAAGGAAGCAAGCAGGCGAAGTTTGCCCAGGTGCCTGCGGGGAAATGTTCAGCAAAGCCAAAACATCCATCAGGGCTATTAAGCCCCAAGCATTGAAATGTCACTCAGGTTTCTGCAATGAAGTTAATCCATCAGAGCTTTG
>NW_026846588.1:278247066-278269501 GCF_025583915.1 Anolis sagrei ordinatus | reverse complement strand
TGTGTCTGGTTGTGATCCCCAGGTTGTCAATACAATACTGTATATCTTCCAAGAGCATGAACTAAAATCTCAGGGGTTTGACCATCTCACACTGTCAAGGGCCTTGAAGGAGACGTGTCCAATTCCAACAGAACAACCAAACTCTCTGGTTGGATCCTGAGTTCTCGTCTCTTAGTTGTCCCTCACAGGGCTATAACTCCCAACCAAGTTCACCTTCATCCTTCGGCATCTGGCTCCAAGGTTGCCAATCTCTGCAAGGTCCTTCCTTCCTTCTTGCTTTCCTTCCTTCGGTGGCCACTTCCCACGCTGCTCTTGGCTCTGGCTGTTATTCCAACAGGGCCGTATCTCCAGTCGCTGAAAAACACTGGAGACACATGCACTGTAGAATACAGCCAGGCCCTCCTTCTTTGCCTGCATGATTCCTTTGGCATGGTGGAATAGTTACTTGCGTTGGATGGCAAAAATATTACAAAATCAATCCCAAATCGCCACCGTTCACAGCTCTTTCTTAAGCAGTTATTTCCCTCCATTGCACTTTCCAATATTGTAAATCGGAGGAATAATAACAACCTTAGATATGCAGATGATACCACGTTGATGGCTGAAAGTGAGGAGGAGCTGAGGAGCCTGAAGAAGAGAAGGCTGAGAGGAGATATGATAGCCATGTATAAATATGTGAGAGGAAGCCACAGGGAGGAGGAGGGAGCAAGCTTGTTTTCTGCTTCCCTGGAGACTAGGACGCAATGGAACAATGGCTTCAAACTACAAGAGAGGAGATTCCATCTGAACATGAGGAAGAACTTCCTGACTGTGAGAGCCGTTCAGCAGTGGAACTCTCTGCCCCGGAGTGTGGTGGAGGCTCCTTCTTGGAAGCTTTTAAGCAGAGGCTGGATGGCCATCTGTCAGGGGTGATTTGAATGCAATATTCCTGCTTCTTGGCAGGGGGTTGGACTGGATGGCCCATGAGGTCTCTTCCAACTCTTTGATTCTATGATTCTATGATTCTCACCAAAATGAAAGAAGAAATGTATTGTCGAAGGCTTTCATGGCTGGAATCACTGGGTTGTTGTAGGTTTTTTCTGGCTATATGGCCATGGTCTAGAGCAGTGGTTCTCAACCTGGGGTCCCCAGATGTTTTTGGCCTACAACTCCCAGAAATCCCAGCCAGTTTACCAGCTGTTAGGATTTCTGGGAGTTGAAGGCCAAAAACATCTGGGGACCCAGGTTGAGAACCACTGCACTAGAGCTCTCTGTCGTTTCGCCTGCATCTATGGCAAGCATCCTCAGAGGTAGTAAGGTCTGTTGGAACTAGGAAAAAGGGTTTATATATCTGTGGAATGACCAGGGTGAGACAAAGGACTCTTGTCTGCTGGAGCTAGGTGTGAATGTTTCAACTGACCACCTTGATTAGCATATAATGGCCTGACTGTGCCTGGAGCAAACTTTTGTTAAGAGGTGATTAGATGTCCTTGTTTGTTTCCTCTGTTGTTGTGCTGTTGTAATTTTAGAGTTTTTTAATACTGGTAGCCAGAAGGACATCTAATCACCTCTCAACAAAAGTTTGCTCCAGGCACAGTCAGGCCATTATATGCTAATCAAGGTGATCAGCTGAAACATTCACACCTAGCTCCAGCAGACAAAAGTCCTTTGTCCCACCCTGGTCGTTTCACAGCTATATAAACCCTTTTTCCTAGTTCCAACAGACCTCACTGCCTCTGAGGATGCTTGCCATAGATGCAGGCGAAACGTCAGGAGGGAATGCCTCTAGACCATGGCCATATAGCAACAACCCACTGAAAGAAGAAAGTGTAAAAGCTGATTGCAATTAAACATCATGATGATGCCGAGGCTGAGGTAGAAGATGGAGATTGTTTGGTCACTGATTTTCAGGCAGACAATGACAGAGAGGCCCCAGTGCAAAGGGCAGTTTCTCATGAGAATATCCCTGCTGGGCTTAGCAATGATAGCAATGATAGTTCACTCCCTCCCTCTGTGAGCTCTCAAGATTTTGGTTTAGAAAACAATCTGACACCTGGGAATTTTAATGAGCAGCCAGATAGGGAGCTGAAGACTAGGCGGCTGGAGATTAGCCAGGATCGACAGCAAACTCAGTGTTTATGTCGTTCTTAAAGGCTTTGTCTGATAAAGGAAAAATGTGAGAGGAAGCAAAAACAATTCGTGAGTTTTGGGACATAAGGTTTGCCTCAAGGGGAAACCTGTTAGATCAGGCAATGTTTGGAAATCAAGTTCATGTGCCATGGAAATCCTGTTCAAACAATCTTGTTCCTGTGGAGTTTTTTAGCCTTTTGGGTTGTCTTTGCATCCTGTTTGATTCCTGTCTGGATTAAAGCTGTCTTGGATTGCTTTTATTACTTGTGTGGACATTGGTTTGTGTAACTACCTTCTATGGACTTATTACTTTTTGGAACCTTCTTATTTTCTTACAAGCACTTATTTCTTCTGCCAGTTTGCTAAGCTTCAATAAAAGAAGATTTGTTTCTTCGCTCTTTGTGGGGTGTGTTTTAAAGTCAGAGGGCTTCTTCCTGACCTGGAGTGCAACATTATCCAACTCTATTAACCAGCTCTAGATCCACCTCATGATAGCCTTGCCTGGCCCTCACTGGACTAGTTTGCATGCAGGAAGGCCATGGGGGATCTTGTTGAAGGAAGACCTTCCTGAAATCAAGATCTGCTCCATCCACAGCCTTCCTTGGAGGACAATCTTCCTCGTTGTCCAAGTAAGATTGTCCTCCAAGTTCGGTGTCCTGGCAGTGGGTACGTAGGTGACCATGAAGCCCTATCCTTGACCTGCATGTTCTCCCGCAGCGAGGGCATCGGTTGCAGGTGGAAGGTGGTCCCAGTATGGGTTGGCTTGATGCGCCTTCCTCTTGGCACATTTCTCTTTCACCCTCCATTCGTGCCTCTTCGAATCCTACAACACTGCTGGTCACAGCTGACCTCCAACTAGAGCACTCAAGGGCCAGGGCTTCCCAGTTCTTGGTGTCTATGCCACAGTTTTTAAGGTAGGCTTTGAGCTCATATTTAAATCTCTAAATCCCTTTATCTACCAAGTTTGTAAGAGATGAATCCAGCGTGACTTGCTTTCTTGAAGAAATCTTGCCAAGAGAACATGAGGAGAGGCATTGTGGTGCAATGTGTTGTACATTGGATGAGGCCTTTGGGAGGCTAGGGTTCAAACCCCCCTTCAGCCATGGTTTCCTTAACCAAGTCACATTTTCTCAGCCTCAAAGAGAGGCAACAATGGCAAATTTCCTCTGAAGAAACCTTGCCAACCCTGAGACTACATGACAATCCAAATCACCAAACCAATGCCTTTGAATGAGAAACCTCCAAGCTGCCTTTTCGATCAACGGCACTTTTCGGGTCTTGCAAAACCAGGGCAGTTGTGGTGACTTTCCTTGCTGGAGTCCAGCCTGCTCATACTATGACACTTTAATTCTAGGCCATTGCTTCTAAAAATGCTTCGCTGTCTCCGTGTTTGAGTGGCAAACTGTTTGCAGACTCCTTCTGCCGGAGAAAGCATGTCACCGATGGGAGGAAAGATTGCCAGCTATCAAAAAGTGATCTCCTGTCATTAGCGGACATTGATTAACCCGGCCCACCTCCCGCCCCATTATCCTGGGCTATTTGCCGAAGAAGAAAAGATCGTCTCCTGGCAACCGGGGTAAATGGGGTCTCTCTGTCACATCCGAAGTCCATTCATCAACAATATCCTAAACAATGTCCCATTTGTAATTTTGCTCCTGTTATGAATCGTCATGTAAATATTTGATACGCAGGATGGATTCAATGCATTGTCGAAGGCTTTCATGGCTGGAATTACTGGGTTGTTGTAGGTTTTTTCGGGCTGTATGGCCATGGTCTAGAGACATTCTCTCCTGACGTTTCGCCTGCATCTATGTCAAGCATCCTCACGACCTCTGAGGATGCTTGCCATAGATGCAGGTGAAACGTCAGGAGAGAATGCCTCTAGACCATGGCCATATAGCCCCAAAAAACATACAACAGGATGGATTCTCATTCACTGGACCAAATTAGGCACAAATACCCAATACGCCCAAATTTGGTGGGGTGGTGCGGGATTGATTTTGTCATTTTGGGATTTATAGTTCACCTACAATTAAAGACCATTCTGAACTCCACCAACGATGGAATTGAACCGAACTTGGAACACAGACCTCCCACGACCAACAAAAAATACAGGGAGGGTTTGGTGGGCATTGACCTTGAGTTTTGGAGTTGTGGTTCACCTACATCCAAAGAGCACTATGGACTCAATAATGTATCTGGACCAAACTTGGCACAGATACTCAATATGCCCAACTGTAAACACTGGTGGAGTTTGGAGGAATAGACCATGACATTTGGGAGTTGTACTTGCTGGGATTTAAAGTTCACCTACAATCAAAGAGCATTCTGAACTCCACCAGTGATGGAATTGAACCAAATTTGGCACACAGACCTCCCATGACCAACAAAAATTAATGGGAGGCATTGACTTTGAGTTTTGGAGTTGTGGTTCACCTACATCCAGAGAGCACTATGGACTCAATCATGTATCTGGACCAAACTTGGCACAAATATTCAATATGCAGCTTAAAGAGCTGGGCATGTTTAGCCTGAAGAAGAGGTGGTCAACCTAATCATAGAATCATAGAGTTGGAAGAGACCCTTCAATGCTAATCAAGGTGGCCAATTGCAACATTCACACCTGCCTCAAGCAGATAGAATCATAGAATCAAAGAGTTGGAAGAGACCTCATGGGCCATCCAGTCGAACCACATTCTGCCAAGAAGCAGGAATATTGCATTCAAATCACCCTTGACTGCCAGACTGCCAGAGATGGGGCATGCCTGATGTCCTTGGGAAGTGAGTTCTTCCTCATGTTCAGGTGGAATCTCCTTTCTTATAGTTTGAAGCCATCGCTCCATTGCGTCCTAGTCTCCAGGGAAGCAGAAAGGAAGCTTGCTTCCTCCTCCCTATGACTTTTTCTCATGTATGTATACATGGCTATCATGTCTCCTCTCAGCCTTCTCTTCTTCAGGCTAAACGTGCCCAGCTCTTTAGGCCGCTCCTCATAGAGCTTGTTCTCCAGACCCTTGATCATTTTAGTCGCCCTCCTCTGGACACATTCCAGCTTGTCAACATCTCCCTTCAATTGTGGTGCCCAGAAGTGGACACAGTATTCTAAGTCTGAAACTACTTGAAAGCACACAACAACAACAACAACAATCCCATCTCATCAGCCAAAAGCAGATCCACACTTCCCATTGAAATACTAGTAAGTTTATATATTTGTTAAAATTGTTCTTCATTTTAATTATTGAATTTTTTTAAAGTGTCTTCTGCCCTACAAATAAGATATGTGCAGTGTGCATAGGAATTCATTCATGCTTTTTTCAAATTATAATCTGGCTCTCCAACAATTTGAGGGACTGTGACCTGGCCCTCTGTTTAAAAAGTTTGAGGAGCATACATCAAAACTCCAACCATCACCCAAGTCAAAAAAGAAGCCCCATTAAAGCCTTGGCAGACCGTGCAAAAAGAATCTGCGAAGCCCACCTCCTCCAAGATGAACTGAACCACCTCAACTGGGCTCTCCAGGCCAATGGAGACTCCACCTCAGACATCAGAAGAGCTGCAAGACCACCGAGAAGAAGCCACGAGAGTCAAGACAGAGATCCACCCAGAGGGAAAGGGTTCTTGCCAGACATCAAGGGAACCACTGATCACAGAGAGAAGCTGATGAGGAAACACAACATACAAACTATCTCCAGACCCACCAAGAAAATCCAACAAATGCTCCATTCAGCAAAGGACAAGAGGGATCCTCTCACTTCTGCAGGAGTTTACCATATCCCATGCAGTTGTGGACAAGAAGTCTACAGAGGGACCACCAAACACAGCAGCATTACCCAAACATGCATCAAGGAACATGCAAGGCATGCAGACTACTTCAACCAGAGAAGTCAGCCATAGCAGAGCACTTGAGGAACCAACCTGGACACAGCATTTTATTTGAGAACACAGAAATGCTGGACCACTCTCACAACCACCATGTCAGACTACACAGAGAAGCCATTGAAATCCACAAGCATGTGGACAATTTCAACAGAAAGGAGGAAACCATGAAAATGAACAAAATCTGGCTACCAGTATTAAAAAACTCTAAACTTACAACAGCACAACAACAGAGAGGAAACAAACAAGGACATCTAATCACCTCTCAACAAAAGTTTGCTCCAGGCACTGCCAGGACATCAAATGCTAATCAAGGTGGTCAATTGAAACATTCATACCTAGCTCCAGCAGACAAGAAGGCTGAGAGGAGATATGATGATAGCCATGGATAAATATGTGAGAGGAAGTCCCAGGGAGGAGGAGGGAGCAAGCTTCCTTTCTGCTTCCCTGGAGACCAGGACGCGGAACAATGGCTTCAAACTACAAGAGAGGAGATTCCATCTGAACATGAGGAAGAACTTCCTGACTGTGAGAGCCGTTCAGCAGTGGAACTCTCTGCCCCGGAGTGTGGTGGAGGCTCCTTCTTTGGAAGCTTTTAAGCAGAGGCTGGATGGCTATCTATCAGGGGTGATTTGAATGCAATATTCCTGCTTCTTGGCAGAATCGTGTTGGACTGGATGGCCCATGAGGTCTCTTCCAACTCTTTGATTCTATGATTCTATGATAATATGATTCCTTTGTCTCACCCTGGTCATTCCACAAATATATAAACCCGTTTTCCTAGTTCCAACAGATCTCACTACCTCTGGGGATGCTTGCCATAGATGCAGGCGAAACGTCAGGAGAGAATGCCTCTAGACCACGGCCATAGAGCCCGAAAAAACCTACAACAACCCAGTTTGAGGAGCCCTGGTTTAAAGAACCACTGTCCAGTGTTTGCCTTGACCTTAGCAGAGAGAGGAGAGTAACTGCTTTCTCTTGGCCAGAATGGTCTTTCCGCTGCCTCCTTTTTTGCCAGCGTCTCCGAAAAGCGCGCTTTCTCCAGGGACAGTTGTAAATGCAATGGATTAAAAGGGATGTCAGGGCCCGGCGCTGGCAGCGGCCTGGAACAAACTGACTGCGGCAGATGCCTTCAAAGTGACAGGTGCTTTGAAGGAAACATCAAGCCGAAGGGGAGCTTGCGGTTTGTTATTAATAATAATCATCATAACACAACACACTTCTTCGCGGACGGCGGTTTCACAGCTGCAGAGAAGAGTTGCTGGAGACGGGAGGCAAGAAGGAAGAGAATCAAAAGATGGAAATGTTTTCCATTCCAAACAATCAACTGGGACTAGTGGCTGGTGACTACCACTTGCCATCAATTTACTACATTATCGGAACTGGAAGGGGCCTCAAAGATCATCTAGACCAGTGTTTCGTCAACCTTCCTAATGCCACAGCCCCTTAATACAGTTCCGCATGTTGTGGTGACCCCCAACCATAACATTATTTCCGTTGCAACTTCACAACTGCAATTTTGCTCCTGTTATGAATCGTCTTGTAAATATCTAATATGCAAGATATATTTTCATTCACTGGACCAAACTTGGCACAAATATCCCATACGCCCACATTTGAATACTGGTGTGGTTGGGGACGGGGTGATTTTGTCATTTGGGAGTTGTAGTTTCTGGGAGTTATAGTTCACCTACAATCCAAGAGCATTCTGAACTCCACCAACGATGGAATTGAACCAGACTTAGCACACAGAACTCCCATGACCTTCAGAAAATAATGGAAGAGGTTTGGAGGACCAAACTTGGATCTGGACCAAACTTGGCACAAATACTCAATAGGCCCAAATTTGAACACTGTTGACAAACAGAAAATACCGGAAGGGTTTGGTGGGCCTCGATCTTGAGTTTTGGAGTTGTAGTTCACCTATGTGCAGAGAGCAGTGTGGACTCAGTCATGGATGTGGACCAAACTTGGCACGAACACTCAAAACATGCCCAAATGTAAACACTGGTGGAGTTTGGGGGAAATAGACCTTGGACATTTGGGAGTTGTCCTTGCTGGGATTTATAGTTCTCCTACAATTAAAGAGCATTCTGAACTACACCAATGATGGAATTGAACCAAACTTGGCATACACAACTCCCATGACTACTGGATGGGTTTTGAGGGCATTGGTCTTGAGTTTTGGAGTTTTAGTTCACTTACATCCAGAGAGCACTGTGGACTCAGTCATGGATCTGGACCAAACTTGTCATGAATACTCAATATGCCCAAATATGAACACTGGTGGAGTCTGGGGAAAATAGACCATGACATTTGGGAGTTGTAGTTGTTGGGTTAGGGTTTGGTGGGCATTGACCTTGAGTTTTGGAGTTGTAGTTCACCTACATCCAGAAAGCACTGTGAACTCAAAAAAGGATGGATCTGGACCAAACTTGGCACAAATACTGAATGTACTGGTAGAGTTTGGGGAAAATAGTTACTGACATTTCAGATTTGTAGTTACTGGGATGTATAGTTCACCTACAATCAAAGAGCATTCTGAACTCCTCCAACGATGGAATGGAACCAAACTTGGCACACAGAACTCCCACGATCAACAGAAAGTCTTGGAAGGGTTTTGTGGGCATTGGCCTTGGGCTTTGGAGTTGTAGTTCACCTACATCTAGAGAGCACTGTGGACTCAGTCATGGATCTGGACCAAACTTATCACGAATACTCAATATGCCCAAATGTAAACAGTGCTGGAGTCTGGGGGGAATAGACCATGACATTTGGGAGTTGTGATTGCTGGGATTTATAGTTCACCTACAATCAAAGAGCATTCTGAGCCCCATTCTGAATTGGGCCAAACTTACCACACAGAATGTCCATGCCTTGAAGGGACGCACTGATGCGAGCCACTCTAGAGCCTTGCATGCTCTTCCTTGCCCACACATGCGCACCACACAACAAGCATGTTGTGTGGAAGAGAAGGGCAAGTCTAGAGATCTTCAACCTTCTTTGCAAAACGCGTTCCTAAGACCATTAGGTATATATGTTTTATGTATATATCTTCTAGCTCATATATCAGAGATAACTCACAATGCAAATATTCCAAAATCAGGGGAAAATCCCAAAACATTCCCAGTCCCAAACATTTTCAATAAGGGATACTCAGCCTGCACAAGTCAGTCTACAACAAAGGCATCTGTAAACTCCATTGCAAGAAATCCGGCCAAGGAAACAGAAGGATATGTATTGTCGAAGGCTTTCATGGCCGGTATCACTGGGTTGTTGTAGGTTTTTCCGGGCTATATGGCCATGTTCTAGAGGCATTTTCTCCTGACGTTTCGCCTGCATCTATGGCAAGCATCCTCAGAGGTAGTGGTGTCTGTTGGAAGTAGGAAAATGGGTTTATATATCTGTGGAATGACCAGGGTGGGACAAAGGACTCTTGTCTGGTGGAGCTAGGTGTAAATGTTTCAACCGACCACCTTAATTAGCATTTGATGGCTTGGCAGTGCCTGGGGGAATTTTTTGTTGAGAGGTGATTAGATGTGCCTGATTGTTTACTCTCTGTTGTTTTGCTGTTGTAATTTTAGAGTTTTTTATAATACTGGTAAACAGATTTTGTTCATTTTCGTGTTTCCTCCTTTCTGTTGAAATTGTCCACATGCTTGTGGATTTCAGTGGCTTCTCTGTGCAGTCTGACATGGTGGCTGTGAGAGTTTTCCCCAGCCTGGTCATTCCACAGATATATAAACCCTTTTTCCTACTTCCAACAGACCTCACTACCTCTGAGGATGCTTGCCATAGATGCAGGCGAAACATCAGGAGAAAATGCCTCTAGAACATGGCCATATAGCCCGGAAAAACCTACAACAACCCAGAAGGATATGGTTGCCCTAACTGCAAATATTCCAAAACCAGAAGAAAACTCATCCAAAATACCAAACACTCCTGGTGCCAACCATTTTGCATTAGGGACATTCTACTTGTCATGCAGGCCAAATCATATTTGCCTGCTTTGATGCAGCGTCACATTGCCGGCTTATGCGAAAATACTTCGAACAAAAAAAAACCATACGATAATAAGCAAACCTAAGGGCCCTAGGTACAAATATCCCAAAATCAGGGGAGTGGCGGGGGGGGGGGGGGGGGGGGTCCAAATTACTATAGCCAATCATTTTGCACAATTATTATTCAACTTGTAATGCAGACCAAAATTGTATTTGCCTCCTTTGCTGCAGTGTCACGTTGTTGGCTCATGCTAAAATACTTCAAATAAAGAAATCATAGAATCATAGAATCAAAGAGTTGGAAGAGACCTCCTGGGCCATCATCCAGTCCAACCCATTCTGCCAAGAAGCTGGAATATTGCATTCAAATCAGTAAACGTATAACATTATCAATAAGACAACATACAAAATAAATCCCAAACATTCCGGGTGGCAATCATTTTGCATAACGGATATCCAACTTGTAAGGAAGGCCAAATTATATTGGCCTCCTTTGCTGCAGCGTCACGTTGCCAGCTCATGCTGACATACTCCACATTAAAAAAGAGACATGACAATAAGCAAGTTCTTCCTCTCTCTTTTTATTTCGACCCATGTGAGAGAAAAAGCCAGGAAAGTAAATGGAAACATTAGCAAAGCGCTTGGCAGTGGGCACAGCGAGAGGAGAGCCGGACCAACCGGTGGCACCGGACCAAAGCTCCCATTTCGATGCAAGTGGAATGGTGTCATTATTGCCGTCTAATGAGCCAGAAACTCAAGGCTTATTCCTCTCTGAGCATCTCCCAGCGGAGGCTGCGGGGTCAAGAGCTCCGCCAAAGCCGGCCCGGCTAATAAGGGCGGCCTGCCCGTTCGTGTTTTCTGTGCCAGCCTTGGAGCTCTTCATTGACCCGAACATTTAGGAGATTAGAAAAAAGGGAAGAGGCTCGGAGCGGGTCTGGTTCAGCGACATCCATACAAATGGCCATACAATTGGACCAGCGATTGTATTGGCATCCATTCATAACCAATGATGGGGAGGAACGATCTTGGGAGCCAATAAAGGGGACACAATAGCCCCCTTATCAGAGGACAGATTTCATTAGAAGGGATGCAAAACGCAAGGCATGCCCCTTCCGAGTCTGTTTCCATAGAGAACGCTTCCGCAGAACACCAATGACGCATTCATTCAAAGTTTTTTCTCTGGCTCTAATCAGATAATTCTATAGTTGGGACTGTAGAGACCTTAAGTTGATTCACAGACCTATAGCAATGCTAAGGGACCTTATGGACCTATAGCAGACCTGGGCCAACCGGCCCTCTCTCCAGGTGTTTTGGACTTCAACTCCCACATTTCCTAACACCTGGAGGGCCCAAGTTTACCCATTGACAAGATTTCTTCAGAGAAGGTCTGTTCTTGCCTTGCTCCAAGGCTGAGAGAGTGTGACTTGACCCTTGGATTCCCATGGCCAAGCAGGGATTCAAATTTCAGTCTCCAGAATCCTAGTCCAATGGTTAAACCATGACACCATGCTACCTCTCTCAAGGCCCTCTTATTCTATTATAATCACAGAAACAGAGTTGGAAGGGGACCCCAAAGGCCATCTAGTTCACCATCTCCCAAAGCAGTTGCGCTACTCTGAACTCAAGAATGGAAAACGGAATGTTTCCATTCCATTTTAAAGATGGGCTCAAAGCCAACCTTAACCATTGTGGCATAGATGCCGAGAACTGGGAAGCCCTAGCTCTTGAGTGCTCCAGCTGGAGGTCAGCTGTGACCAGCAGTGCTGTAGAATTTGAAGAGGCACGAATGGAGGGCGAAAGAGAGAAACGTTGCTGTTTTCAACAGCATGGTGATGGGTTCAAAATACATTTGCAAAATAATAGAATCCAGAAGCTGGAGGAGGTACCCAAAGGGGATCTAGTCCAACCCCGTCCTGTTCAATGCAGGGTGTCCAGCTAAAGCTTCTCAAGGAAGGAACTGTCCGGCTTCTTTCTGGAGTTGTCCAGAGAAGAAGACCTTGGCACCTCTCTGGACAATTAGTTCCAATGCAGATCTGCTTTCACTGTCAACAAGTTCCTTCTAATGTTGAACTGAAATGAATTCTGTTGCACTCCAGGACAGGAAAAGCCCTCTGACTGTGAACACCACACCGTTGATTGGAAAACAATCCTTTTATTGAAGACAATTTAAAAAAACAGTAAAGTAAAAAAAACACTTAAACGAATAGGTAAATCCAATTAGGTAAGAAGATAAGCAGGAGCAAAAGTAGTCCAGGATAAAGTTCAGCAAAGTCCATAAAAGCAAAGTCCACACTTCTCTAATATAATTCAGAAAACCAGAAAACATTAATCCAAGGCATGAGTAGGCATTCATACAATCCAAGAATCCAAACCATGAAACAAGAAATACTTAGACAAGAATCTTCCCAGCAAGGCTTCCATGAAACAAGGATGAGAACTACACTTGAATCCAACAATGCTTCATCTGACTATATTTCCCATACTTGGAACTTTTATCCCCTCGTTAAGCTATCCCAAGCATCTGCATTAATTGATGCATCTGCATTGATTAATTGCAGGAGTCTACCGTATACCATGCAGCTGTGGACAAGTCTACATAGGGACCACCAAACGCAGCGTTGCCCAAACACGAATCAAGGAACATGAAAGGCACTGCAGACTCCTTCAACCAGAGAAGTCAGCCATAGCAGAGCACGTGAGGAACCAACCTGGACACAGCATCTTATTTGAGAACACAGAAATGCTGGACAACTCTAACAACCACCATGTCAGGCTACACAGAGAAGCCATTGAAATCCACAAGCATGTGGACAATTTCAACAGAAAGGAGGAAACCATGAAAAAGAACAAAATCTGGCTACCAGTATTTAAAAAACTCTAAAATTAGAACAGCACAACAACAGAGAGGAAACAAACAAGGACATCTAATCACCTCTCAACAAAAGATTGCTCCAGGCTCAGCCAGGCCATCAAATGCTAATCAAGGTGGTCAGTTGAAACATTCACACCTAGCTCCAGCAGACAAGAGTCCTTTGTCTCACCCTGGTCATTCCACAGATATATAAACCCAATTGTCCTAGTTCCAACAGACCTCACTACCTCTGAGGATGCTTGCCATAGATGCAGGCGAAACGTCAGGAGAAATGCCTCTAGGCCATGGCCATATAGCCCGGAAAAACTTACAACAACCCAATTGAGATTCCCTTATCTTTTTCTGTCTGATCCTGGCAGACCGCCAAAGCAACTGTTCGGTCTGCCTGTTTTGACTAATCTCCTGCCTCCTATCTATTTGCTCATTAAGTTTTGCAGCTGGGCCAGGTACCGAGTTGTTTTCAAGTCCCAAATCCTGAGAACTCTCTGGTAACAATTCAGGGAGTACACCATCATCCCCACACCCTTCAGGGACATTCTCATGGGAAACTACACTTTGCACAGGGGTCTCCTGGTCCTTCTCTGCATCAGTATCATTGACCAAACCATTGCCATCTTGAAATTCATTGGCATCACTTCCCACATCCAAAGCACCCTGAACCTGAAACACAATCACAGGCTGAACTCCAACGAATTCATTCTACAGCACGGCTAGACCCTGAGTCAATTGCATTAGCATTTTTGGCTTCTTATTGCTTCATAATTCACTCTGGAAGCACACCCTTTCTCTGGAAATAAGTAAGCATAATAAATCTCCACCCAATTCCCTCCCTTTATCCAATGGTTGCCGATGACTCCCTTCCCATTAAGACAGGGATCCAGTCCAGGTTTTGGATAGCTTTCCAGGAGTTCTCCAAGGTGCTGAACCTATTTTGAGGAAATGGGGTGAATTAGGGCTCCATTAAAACATGGCATGGCTGAGCTGTCCCTTTTGCTAATTCCTTGATCAAGATCAGCCCTTCCCGGCAAATGTATCTTTCCTTAAGACAGTGTTTCTCAACCCGGGGGTCGGGACCAGGAGAGGGTGTCCGAGGGGTTGCCAAACCATCGGAAAACACAGTATTTTCTCTTGGTCATCTGGGTTACATGTGGAAAGTTAGGTCCAATTCTATTGTTGGTGGGGTTCAGAATGCTCTTTGGTTGTAGGTGAACTATAAATCCCAGCAACTACAACTCCCAAATGCCAAGGTCTATTTTTCCCAAACTCCACTAGTGTTCACATTTAGGCATATTGAGTATTTGTGCCAAATTTGGTCCTGATCCATCATTGTTTGAGTCCACAGAAGTAGATGAACTACAACTCCCAAACTCAAGATCCATGCCCACCAAACCCTGCTAGTGTTTTCTGATGGCCATGGGAGTCCTGTGTGCCAAGACTGGTTCCATCATTGGTGGAGATCAGAATGCTCTTTGGTTGTAGGTGAACTATAAATCCCAGCAAGTACAACTCTCAAATGATAAAACCAGTCCCTCCCCCCAACCCCACTAGTATCCACATTTGGGTATATTGGGTATTCGTGCCAAGTTTGGTCTAGTGAATGAAAATACATCTTGCATATCTACATGACGATTCATAACAGCAGCAAAATTACAGTTGTGAAGTAGCAACAAACATAATATTATGGTTGGGGGTCACCACAACATGAGGAACTGTATCAAGGGGTTGCGGCATTAGAAAGGTTGAGAACCACTGCCTTAAAGCATTCAGGCAGGCCCTGCCAGGGTCTATTGGGATGATGGAAAACATTGGCACTTAACTCGATCGGTGCTTGACATCAGGCAATCCAATCAGACCTTGCCAACCTGTCCTCCGCTCCTCGCTCTCCGTCATCCTGTCACTCTTCCTTCAAGAACCATAGTTGGTGATGCCAAAGGCCAAAGGAGAAGGGAATGGATCCAAGGAGCCTTCAATTAAATCAAGCCATGCCAAGGCTCTCGCTGGGAGCCAAAAGTGCGCTTGAGACTTTCCCATAGCTTTTCATCTTGAGTCCCTTCTCAGTTCAGTGCCAAAAAGATAATTGCAACATGCCTCAGTGTAACCTGCTTGGCAGAGGAAGAAAATAGGTTCTTGTGGGTTTTTTCGGACTATATGGCCATGTTCTAGAGGCATTTCTCCTGACGTTTCGCCTGCATCTATGGCAAGCATCCTCAGAGGTAGTGAGGTGAGGATGCTTGCCATAGATGCAGGCGAAACGTCAGGAGAAATGCCTCTAGAACATGGCCATATAGCCCGAAAAACCCCACAAGAACCTAGTGATTCTGGCCATGAAAGCCTTCGACAATACATTGATCAGAAAAGTGTACAATACTAGAGTTGGAAGGGATCCCCGAGGGCCATCTAGTCCAATCTCCTTCTGCCAGGAAGGAAGGCACAATCGAAGCCTTCCCAACTGATGACCATCCAGGTTTTGTTGAGAAACCTCCAGAGAAGGAGATCCCACCAGACTCCCAGGCAGCTTGTATTCCACTAGATCATTGGTTCTCAACCTGGGGGTCACGACCCCTGGAGGGGTCACAGGGGTCACTAAAGACCAGCAGAAAACACAGTATTTACTGTTAGTCGTGGGGGTTCTATGTGGGAAGTTTGTCCCAATTCTATCGTTGGTGGGGTTCAGAATGCTCTTTGGTTGCAGGTGAACTATAAATCCCAGCAACTACAACTTCCAAATAAAATAGTAAAGAGTAGAGACATCAGACTGGCAACCAAGATCCATTGCCTAGTCAAAGCCATGGTATTCCCTGTAGTCACCTACGGATGTGAGAGCTGGACCTTAGGGAAGGCTGAGCGAAGGAAGATCGATGCTTTTGAGCTGTGGTGTTGGAGGAAAGTCCTGAGAGTGCCTTGGACTGCGAGAAGATCCAACTAGTCCATCCTCCAGGAAATAAAGCCCGACTGCTCATTGGAGGGAAGGATACTAGAGACAAAGTTGAAGTACTTTGGCCACATCATGAGGAGACAGCAAAGCCTAGAGAAGACAATGCTGGGGAAAGTGGAAGGCAAAAGGAAGAGGGGCCGACCAAGGGCAAGATGGATGGATGGCATCCTTGAAGTGACTGGTTGACCTTGAAGGAGCTGGGGGTGGTGACGGCCGACAGGGAGCTCTGGCGTGGGCTGGTCCATGAGGTCACGAAGAGTCAGAGACGACTGAACGAATGAACAACAACAAACAACTCCCAAAATATTAAGGTCTATTTTCCATATTCTGTTACTATATTGGAGTATTCTGTTTATTTAGTGCAGATTGATCTCTCCCATTTGAAATCTATATGAATACGGACATATATTCACGATAGAGATAAGTTGTACCTTTATATTGTGTATATCTATGTATATAATAAAAGTGAATGTTTGTATGCGGAGGGAGGGCAGTGTATGTGGCAGCTTTTGGATTGGCTGCCACTTTCACAGGCCACTGCGAGCAGCACAGGTGACGGACCAAATTTGGCACACATAACCCCCATGACCAGGCATCGTTTGGTTTCAAGTCAAGTCTTTTGGATATTCCTGTGGCCTCGTCTCCAAGACTTCCTGGCTTTTCTAGTGGATTAGCAGTGGCTATGTTCATGGTTTTTATTGAAGGCATTTGATATTTCATTGCATCTGGATTATTACAGCAAGCTTTTGAAACTCTGTTATTATTCCTATGTTTGGACACTGTTTATGTTACTGCTTTTTTGGCTTTTTGCTTTTGGACTTTTATCAGCTTTATATTCATCTCTTTTATTGGCTCCAATTATTCTTCAAATAAAGATGACTCTTCTTTCATCCAAGGTGTGGTGTATTGAATGTGAAAAAGATCTTGGAGTCCTCGTGGACAACAAGTTAAACACGAGCCAACAATGGGATGTGGCGGCAAAAAAAGCCAATGGGATTTTGGCCTGCATCAAGAGGAGCATAGTGTCTAGATCCAGGGAAGTCATGCTCCCCATGCTCTATTCCGCTTTGGTTAGACCACACCTGGAATATTGTGTCCAATTCTGGGCACCACAATTCAAGAGAGATATTGACAAGCTGGAATGTGTCCAGAGGAGGGGGACTAAAATGATCAAGGGTCTGGAGAACAAGCCCTATGAGGAGCGGCTTAAGGAGCTGGGCATGTTTAGCCTGAAGAAGAGAAGGCTGAGAGGAGATATGATAGCCATGTATAAATATGTGAGAGGAAGCCACAGGGAGGAGGAGTTGTTTTCTGCTTCCTTGGAGACTAGGACGCGGAACAATGCTTCAAACTACAAGAGAGGAGATTCCATCTGAACATGAGGAAGAACTTCCTGACTGTGAGAGCCGTTCAGCAGTGGAACTCTCTGCCCCAAAGGGAGTGTGGTGGAGGCTCCTTCTTTGGAAGCTTTTAAACAGAGGCTGGATGGCCATCTGTCAGGGGTGATTTGAATGCAATATTCCTGCTTCTTGGCAGAATGGGGTTGGACTGGATGGCCCAGGAGGTCTCTTCCAACTCTTTGATTCTATGATTCTATGATTCTATGATTCTAGGGTCCTGTTCCTACTCTGGGGTACAACTATACCTAAGGAGGACAAAATCATCCTCCTGGGGTATTTTAATGCCCTGGCCCTTGAGCGCTCCAGCTGGAGGTCAGTTGTGGCCAGCAGTGCTGTAGAATTTGAAGAGACACAAATGGAGGGCGAAAGAGAGAAACTTGCCAAGAGGAAGGTGTATCAAGCCAACCCTGACCGAGACCGCCTTCCACCTGGAAACCAATGCCCTCACTGCGGGAGAAGATGCAGATCAAGAATAGGGCTCCACAGCCACGTATGGACTCACTGCCAGTACATCGATTTTCAAAGACAATCCTACTTGGACAACGAGGGATCGCCTAAGTAAAGTAAGTAAGTAAGGTTCAATGCTACAAAATCATGGGAGGTGTAGTTTTACAAAGTGTGGAGCCTTCTCTGCCAAAGAGGCTTTTGTGACTTACCAAATGACAAGGAGTGTTGTAATGAACTCATACCTTTTCTTCGTAGGCCGCAGCCTGGAAGTAAGTGAGCTGGCCTCCATGTTGGGAAGGCAGCTCAGGATGGCGGACATGATGGTATAGGCAGAGAGGCAAGGGGAGGATCAGCTAACTCCTGATTGGTTCAGACCCCAAGGGGAGGAGTTGAAGGAGAGTATAAATAGGCTGTCATTTCTGACAGAAGGGGGAGAGAAAGATTTGATCTAGCAGAGAAAGGATTAGGATTTCAGGCAGGGAGAAGAGAGTTTCTTAGTGAGCTAGGAATTAGCCTGTTAGGGAATAATTAAAGAGCAAGTGCTTCTGTGTAGTTTGAGTAGGGCAGTCAAAGGGAAGGCTTGTTTACTTGTATTAGGACAGGATACAAGTGGGTTTACTTCCCTAAAGGTCAGAGTAGTCCAGGGGAAAGCTAGATACTCTGGAAGGCAGCCAGGGACGGCTGGCCAAAGAAACGCACTGTTACATATTACAGGATAGTGTGAGGAAAGTAGCTCATGTTAAGGAAAAGTTACTCCTTCTAAAGAAACCATTTGCTTGTTAAGTCTGTGCTTCAGAAACAAATTACGCGTATGTACCTCTCAGTAGTCAGTTGTTCACTTCAAATACTTCAATAAACCTGTTCTCTAGTTTACTCTTAATCTGCCCCAGACTTGTTTCATCATATAAGGTTAGATCCAGTAAGCCTCCACATCTCTACACTTCAGTCACCAGAAAGGGAGCCAAAAGGAAGAGCCGGTGTATAGGGACATTTTACCTCAAGTACAACAACAAGACAATTCCTCAAACTGTAATTTGGGGTGATGGCAGCAAACCTACCATTACACACACACCGTTCTCTCTCATCACCTGTAATTCCCTCGTATATTCTTTTACATTGGTGGCAGCGCTGGGATTGAAAAGAAAGGTTCCCCCCTGTCACATGCAATAGGAGACTCCTATTTCCCTTACAAGTGTCAGGCTAATCCCACAATGTAGCTGCACCCTAAAACTTCAAAGGGCAGCATAGGCGAAAGACCTTGCAAAACTATTGTTGTTGTTCATTCGTTCAGTCGTCTCCGACTCTTTGTGACCTCATGGACCAGTCCACGCCAGAGCTCCCTGTCAGCCGTCACCACCCCCAGCTCCTTCAAGGTCAATCCAGTCACTTCAAGGTTGCCATCCATCCATCTTGCCCTTGGTCGTCCCCTCTTCCTTTTTCCTTCCATTTTCCCCAGCATCATTGTCTTCTCTAAGCTTTCCTGTCTCCTCATGATGTGGCCAAAGGACTTCAACTTTGTCTCTAGTTTCCTTCCCTCCAATGAGCAGTCGGGCTTTATTTCCTGGAGGATGGACTGGTTGGATCTTCTCGCAGTCCAAGGCACTCTCAGAACTTTCCTCCAACACCACAGCTCAAAAGCATCTTCCTTCGCTCAGCCTTCCCTAAGGTCCAGCTCTCACATCCGTAGGTGACTACAGGGAAGACCATGGCTTTGACTAGGCAATGGATCCTTGTTGCCAGTCTGATGTCTCTACTCTTCACTATTTTATCGAGACTGGACATTGCTCTCCTCCCAAGAAGTAAGCGTCTTCTGATTTCCTGGCCTCAGTCTGCATCTGCAGTAATCTTTGCACCTAGAAATACAAAGTCTGTCACGGCCTCCACATTTTCTCCCTCTGTTTTCCAGTTGTCAATCATTCTTGTTGCCATAATCTTGGTTTTTTTGACGTTTAGCTGCAACCCAGCTTTTGCGCTTTCTTCTTTCACCTTGATTAGAAGGCTCCTCAGCTCCTCCTCGCTTTCGGCCATCAGAGTGGTGTCATCTGCATATCTGAGGTTGTTAATGTTTCTTCCAGCAATTTTCACCCCAGCTTTGCATTCATTAAGCCCCGCACATCCTCGCATGATGTGTTCTGCATACAAGTGCAAAACTATAGCTCCCAGGATTCCACAGCATTGAGCCACTGCTGTTAAAGCAGTGCCCAAATGTATTCATTCCACACTGTAGGTGCACCCCAATTGTTTTGCTCCTTGAGTTCAAATTGCTCTGCAATGTCCCACATGCATGCCACTCTTGAGTGCTTCTTCCAAGCCCTTTCCCTTCCATCCAGAAGCCCAATTTGGCAGTCCTCTTGCCTCCTCCACCCACGGAGAGACGGAATCGACAAGCTTCGGATGCGCCGCTTTCGGATTCCCAGAATAACTCTCATTATCACCATTAATCATTTGTTTCTCGGCAGCATTTCCAGCCTCAGAGAAACAAATAAGGGAGAATAAATAAAAAGACATTTCGAAAGCTCATCTCAACCTCACAACTCTCTGACAAGCTCCGTAAAGCCTCCCATTTGGCAGGTGAGGAGCCTTGGGGGGCGGAAATGCAAACTTGGGGCACATCTATATTGCTGAAAGAATGCACAGCGACCCCACTTTAATTGCTATGGCTCAATGCTATGGAATCCTGGGAGTTGTAGTTGTGCAAGGCCATTAGTCTTCCTTGCCAAAGAGTGCTGATGCCCCACCGATCTACAACTCCCAGGATTCCATAGCACTGGGCACATCACCACTGTACAAATAATGCATGCTTGACCCCACTTTAACTGCCATGGCTCAATGCTATGAAACCCTGGGAGTTGTAGTTGTGCAAGGCCATTAGTCTTCCTGCCAAAGGGTGCTGATGCCCCACCGAACTACAACTCCCAGGATTCTATAACATTGAGGGCATCTACACTGTAGAAATAATGCATGCTTGACCCCACTTGAACTGCCATGGATCAATGCTATGGAACCCTGGGAGTTGTAGTTGTGCAAGGCCATTAGTCTTCCTGCCAAAGGGAGCTGATGCCCCACCGAACTACAACTCCCAGGATTCCATAGCATTGGGCGCATCAACACGGCTTGACCCCACTTTAACTGCCATGGCTCAATGCTATGAAACGCTGGGAGTTGTAGTTGTGCAAGGTCATTAGTCTTCCTGCCCATAGGTGCTGACACCCCACTGAACTACAACTCCCAAGATTCTACAGCATTGAGGGCATCTACACTGTACAAATAATGCATGCTTGACCCCACTTTAACTGCCGTGGCTCAATGCTATGGAATCCTGGGAGTTGTAGTTGTGCAAGGCCATTAGTCTTCCTTGCCAAAGAGTGCTGATGCCCCACCAAACTACAACTCCCAGGATTCCATACCATTGGGCGCATCAACACTGTACAAATAATGCATGCTCGACCCCACTTTAACTGCCATGGCTCAATGCTATGGAATCCTGGGAGTTGTAGATGTGCAAGGCCATTAAACTTCCTTGCCAAAGATGCTGACACCTCACCGAACTACAACTCCCATGATTCTATAGCATTGGGTACATCAACACTATACAAATAATGCATGCTTGACACCACTTTAACTGCCATGGCTCAATGCTATGGAATCCTGGAAGTTGTACTTTGCACTCTTTGGGCAGAAAAGGCTACAAACCTT
Organism: Anolis sagrei ordinatus; assembly: GCF_025583915.1. Taxonomy (NCBI): domain Eukaryota; kingdom Metazoa; phylum Chordata; class Lepidosauria; order Squamata; family Anolidae; genus Anolis; species Anolis sagrei. The sequence goes on along the minus strand of NW_026846588.1, from coordinate 278,248,168 downwards.
GTAAAACTACAACTCCCGGGATTCCATAGCCATCGAGTAGTACCAAACTGCATTCCATCTATAGTGTAGATACACCCTTGCAAAGCCACCACTTGAAAACAAAACAAATATTCAGTCTTTGTGTCCCCAAACATTCTCCTCTCAGGGGACATTCTGTTTTTTGCGACCTGGACTCTCCTACCAAGGCAAACAGTTGCTTTCCTGCCATTTTCGGACGCGGCGGCCTCCCTCCTTCCATTTCCGCCGCTGGAGACACACAGAGGATCCGATAGAGTTTCTGTTGCCACGATGTGATGCTGGTCACTAAGCAACTCCCTGACAAAATTAGTGCAGGGAACTATTTGTGGGATGGACCACATGGCTGAGCATGCCGGCACCCAGCGCCTGAGGCTGTGCACATGACGGGGTGAGGCGGGCTCATGTTCGGCCCAGCAATGAATGGAGAAGAGCTGCAACTTCAAGGAAGATTTGCATGTATAAGGACACTTAGAGGATCCCTTGGCACAGAGTCCTCATAGCCAACCCCCGGGAGATAGCTTGGCAGTAGTCACTTCATCTAGATCATACTGAGAATTCTTGGAGAACAGGAGAAGTCCCAACAGACTGGAGAAGAGCCAATGTGGTCAATGTCTTTGAAAAGGGAAAGAAAGAGGACCCAAACAATGACTGAGGCACATCAAGATCAGGAAAGAACCTGGAGCAGATCACGAAGGAGGCAGTTTGCAATCACTTAGGAAGGAATGCTGCAATTACTCAACACCTCACCCGCTCCATAGGAAACCTGCTACAAAACAGGAGCTTTTTTGTTGAGTTTCAGGGCCAGAGAAGGAGATGGCGGAAACAGAAGAACGGCCTGCCTCAGGGGAGCATGCTTGCTCCATCCATGTCCAACATTTACCACCAAAGTAGGAAAGAAACCATTAGCCAGACAACCAGAGATTGAGAACAACAACCTTCATGAACCCTATACAACTACTGCATTGGACATGGCTCTCAATAAATGTAAAAATGGCAAAGCAGCTGGCCTGGATGATTTACGGATGGAACAAATCAAGAACTTTGGTCCAAAAGCCAGGCGCTGGCTGCTGGAGCTGATGAACAA
>NW_026846588.1:278223112-278246966 GCF_025583915.1 Anolis sagrei ordinatus | reverse complement strand
ATTGGAGTGCCCATCACAAGCTCTTTACAGGAGAGGAATGACTTGTGTGGCCAAAAGATTAAGACAGTACAATTGCTCCCTCCTCCCAATTATTATTATTATTATTATTATTATTATTATTATTATTATCATCATTATTATACAAATACACAAATACAAAAATACTCAATCTTTTATTTATACCCCGCTAACATCTCCCGAAGGACTCGGTGCGGCTTACAAGAGGCCGAGGCCCAACACATCAATAAAACAACAGCATAACAAATACAACAATAAATAAACTCATAAAGCAAAGCAATAAACATTAAAACAATAGCAATAAACATTAGACAATAACACCACGACGCATTTAAAACCGAGGCCGGGCCAAATGTAATGAATAAAATTTTTTAAATGCTGGAAATGACAGGTGAAATGGGTAAGTTTTTGGAGATATGTGCGGTGTGCAGACATTCAATCTTAAATCTCTAATAAAGTGCATTTGGGACATGATGCTAGGAGATTCCTATTCTGGGAAGGCACACTGGAACAGTCACGTCTTCAAGCTCTTCCTAAAGACTGCCAACGTTGGGGCTTCATCTCACATATTTATACATGGTCCTCATCATGTCTCCTCTCAGCCTTCTCTTCTTCAGGCTAAACATGCCCCGCTCTTTAAGCCGCTCCTCATAGGGCTTGTTCTCCAGACCCTTGAACATTTTAGTCGCCCTCCTCTGGACACATTCCAGCTTAGAGTCAATATCTCTCATAGAATCATAGAATCCTAGAGTTGGAAGAGATCTCCTGGGCCATCCAGTCCAACCCCCTGCTAAGAAGCAGGAATATTGCATTCAAAGCACCCCTGACAGATGGCCATCCAGCCTCTGTTTAAAAGCTTCCAAAGAAGGAGCCTCCACCACACTCCGGGGCAGAGAGTTCCACTGCTGAACGGCTCTCACAGTCAGGAAGTTCTTCCTCATGTTCAGATGTGCTGCCCAGAATTGGACACAGTATTCCAGATACAGTATGATTCCAGGTGTGGTCGAACCAAGGCAGAATTGAGCATGAATAGCATTCCTACCCTGGATCTAGACACTATATATCTAGACACTATATATCAGGCATGGGCTAACTTTGGCTCTCCAGGTGTTTTGGACTTCAACTTCCCCAATTCCTAGCAGGCTGTGTGCATTTTTATTTACTTCTATAACTTCTATAATTTTGAGATCATTGATATTATGCATGTTTTCTATTATAGGGTTTTTGGGCTATATGGCCATGAGAATGAGGCATTCTCTCCTGACATTTCGCCTGCATCTATGGCAAGCATCCTCAGAGGTAGTGTGGTCTGTTGGAACTAGGAAAAAAGGTTCATATATCTGTGGAATGACCAGAGTGGGACAAAGAACTTTTGTCTGCTGCAGCTAAGACCTCACTACCTCTGAGGAAGCTTGCCACAGATGCAGGTGAAACGTCAGGAGAGAATGCCTCTAGAACATGGCCATATAGTCCGAAAAAAAMCCGACAACAACCCAGTSATTCCGGCCATAAAAGCCTTCGACAATATATTTTCTATTATAGTTTCTTAACAATTGACCCATCGGTTATTACCTGTCTCATAAGTTTAGCATACCAAATACAGAAGATAACGATGTTTTATTTATCTTATTTTTAGTTACTCAATCACCTGCTTTTGGTTTTCCACCAAGTCTAGAGAAGGTTTCCATTCTTCATGTAGATTCTGCAAATTGGTTTCTTGGTGTTTGTCACAGTGAGCATTGAAAAATCAAATTCTGGCTTGTTAAACCAGGATTGCATCTCCACCAGGCCTGGGCAAACTTAGGCCCTCACGGTGTTTTGGATTTTGACTCCCACAATTCCTAACAGCGTGGAGGGTCCAAGTTGGCCCACGCCTGATCTACACTGTGGAATTAATTGTGGGAATTATTCTCACCCACAAAGGCATGATGCGTGCAGACGTTTCCATAACTTCCAATATAGCACTTTTGCTTCTCTTGTTGTGGTTCGAAAGTGCCGACTTTCCCAGCCTTCGTCTCTCTCTTGCAAGAAATAAAGGGAAGCGTAACTTCGTGACGAATGTGGCGGAGGGACATGAAAACAGGAAGTGTAAATTTAGTCTAGGATTAAAAAGCTATGATGGGTTTAAGAGGTTGCATTTGTTGTTGTCCTGGTGCCGACAGAGCCAAGCAGAAAGGAGAGAGGGAATTGAGAGCAGGACGGTGCGAGGGCCGCTCAGCACAACAACCACACTGCAGGTTTCTGGGGTGACCTTGGGCAGAGAAATGGCTCCCTTGACAATCTAGGTCCTAACATCTGAATTGCATTTGTGAGTGCGAACGAGCATTGGAAGGAGTCTCCAAAGGTCATCCAGCCCAACTTGCTCTGCCAAGCAGGAATCCAAACACTCCTGAGAATATTCTAAGATATAGAATGGGGGACAATGAGGCCTGGCTCGAGAGCAGTACGTGCGAAAAAGATCTTGGAGTCCTCGTGGACAGCAAGTTAAACATGAGCCAGGAATGTGATGTGGCGGCAAAAAAAGCCAATGGGATTTTGGCCTGCATCAATAGGAGCATAGTGTCTAGATCCAGGGAAGTCATGCTCCCCATGCTCTATTCCGCTTTGGTTAGACCACATTACCTGGAATATTGTGTCCAATTCTGGGCACCACAACTCAAGAGAGATATTGACAAGCTGGAATGTGTCCAGAGGAGGGCGACTCAAATGATCAAGGGTCTGGAGAACAAGCCCTATGAGGAGCGGCTTAAGGAGCTGGGCATGTTTAGCCTGAAGGCGAGAAGGCTGAGAGGAGATACGATGAGGGCCATGTATAAATATGTAAGAGGAAGCCACAGGGAGGAGGAGGGAGCAAGCTTCCTTTCTGCTTCCCTGGAGACTAAGACACAATGGAAGAATGGCTTCAAACTACAAGAGAGGAGATTCCATCTGAACATGAGGAAGAACTTCCTGACTGTGAGAGCCATTCAACAGTGGAACTCTCTGCCCCGGAGTGTGGTGGAGGCTCCTTCTTTGGAGGCTTTGAAACAGAGGCTGGATGGCCATCTGTCAGGGGTGATTTGAATGCAATATTCCTGCTTCTTGGCAGAATGGGGTTGGACTGGATGGCCCAGGAGGTCTCTTCCAACTCTTGGATTCTATGATTCTATGATTCTATGTTTAGCCTGAAGAAGAGAAGGCTGAGAGGAGATATGATAGCCATGTATAAATATGTGAGAGGAAGCCACAGGGAGGAGGAGGGAGCAAGCTTGTTTTCTGCTTCCCTGGAGACTGCCACATTTGGGAGTTGTAGTTGCTGGGACTTACAGTTAACATACAATCAAAGAGCACTCTGAACTCCACCAACGATGGAATCGAACCAAACTTGGCACACAGAACTCCCATGACCAACAGAAAATAATGGAAGAGTTTAGTGGGCATTGACCTTGAGTTTGGGAGTTGTAGTTCACCTACATCCAGAGAGCACTGAGGACTCAAACAATGATGGATCTGGACCAAACTTGGCACGAATCTATAGATATAAAAATGCTCTGTGCATAATGAGTACCTTAAAAACAAAAGAACCAATAAACGAAATCACACAAAATTTGGCAACAAAACGTCTCACAGCACAAGGAGTGACCATCACTCAAAAATCATGATTTTGTCATTTTGGAGTTTTAGTTGCTGAGATTTATAGTTCACCTATAATCAAAGAGCATTCTGAACTCAACGATGGAATCGAACCAAACTTGGCACACAGAACTCCCATGACCAACAGAAAATAATGGAAGAGTTTAGTGGGCATTGACCTTGAGTTTGGGAGTTGTAGTTCACCTACATAAAGAGAGCACTGAGGACTCAAACAATGATGGATCTGGACCAAACTTGGCACAAATACTCCATATGCCCAAATTTGAACACTGGTGGAGTTTGGAGAAAATAGTCCTTGACATTAGGGAGTTGTAGTTTCTGGGATTTATAGTTCACCTACAATGAAAAAACAGTGGGTTGTTGTAGGTTTTTTTCGGGCTATATGGCCATGTTCTAGAGGCATTCTCTCTTGACATTTCGCCTGCATCTATGGCAAGCATCCTCAGAGGTAGTGAGGTCTGTTGGAACTAGGAAAAAGGGTTTATATATCTGTGGAATGACCAGGGTGGGACAAAGGACTCTTGTCTGCTGGAGCTAGGTGTGAATGAAAAAACATTTGAACCACACCAATGATAGAATTGAGCCAAACTTCCCACACAGAACCCCATGACCAACAGAAAATATGGTGTTTTCTGGTGGTCTTTGGTGACCCCTCTGAGACCCCTCGTGACCCCCCCCCCCCAGGGGTCCTGACTCCCAGGTTGAGAAACACTGTTCTACCTGAACATGAGGAAGAACTTCCTGACTGTGAGAGCTGTTCAGCAGCGGAACTCTCTACCCTGAAATGTGGTCGAGGCTTTCTTTGGAGGCTTTTAAGCAGAGGACTTGGATGGCCATCTCTTGGGGGTGCTTTGAACGCGATTGTCCTGCTTCTTGGCAGAATGGGGTTGGACTGGATGACCTTTGGAGGCCTCTTCCAAATTTAGGATTCTAGGATTCTACAACAACCCAGCAATTCCAGCCATGAAAGCCTTCGACAATACATTCCTTCAAATACTTTCATTGCATGGCACAACAGGTATGTTGAACAGTTACAGGTGTCTCTCCTTTGCCCTTCCAAATTGGTTTGACTATACAGGTAGTCCAGTCCTTGAATAGTGATGCTAGAAATGTAGCCCCACAGTCTTTGGGTGTATTCCACATTTCCACATTTTCTTTCACTTTGCTCCAACCTCACCTGGAAGGGGGTTGGACTGGATGGCCTTTGGATGAGTTACATTATCTCTCCAGACTATATTTCCCAACCCAGTCCATAACTTGGGTGCATCTACATCAGGCATGGGCCAACTTGGGCCCTTTAGGTATGTTGGACTTCAACTCCCACCATTCCTAGGAGCCTCAGTCCCTTTCCAGGTGTGTTGGACTTCAACTCCACCATTCCTAACAGCCTCAGGTGTGTTGGACTTCCACTCCCACCATTCCTAACAGCCTCAGGTGTGTTGGACTTCAACTCTTACCATTCCTAATAGCCTCAGGTGTGTTGGACTTCAACTCTCACCATTCCTAGCAACCTCAGGACCTTTCCAGGTGTGTTGGACTTCAACTCCCAACATTCCTAACAGCCTCAGGTGTGTTGGACTTCAACTCTTACCATTCCTAACAGCCTCAGGTGTGTTGGACTTCAACTGCCACCATTCCTAACAGTCTCAGGACCTTTCCAGGTGTGTTGGACTTCAACTCCCACTATTCCTAACAGCCTCAGTCCCTTTCCAGGTGTGTTGGACTTCAACTGCCACCATTCCTAACAGCCTCAGGTGTGTTGGACTTCAACTGCCACCATTCCTAACAGTCTCAGGCCCTTTCCAGGTGTGTTGGACTTCAACTCCCACTATTCCTAACAGTCTCAGGACCTTTCCAGGTGTGTTGGACTTCAACTCCCACCATTCCTAACAGCCTCATGTGTGTTGGACTTCAACTCCCACCATTCCTACCAGCCTCAGGTGTGTGGGACTTCAACTCCCACCATTCCTAACAGCCTCAGGCATGTTGGGACTTCAACTCCCACCATTCCTAAAAGCCTCAGGCATGTTGGGACTTCAACTCCCACCATTCCTACCAGCCTCAGGCCCTTTCCGGGTGTGTGGGACTTCAACTTACACCATTCCTAACAGCCTCAGATGTGTTGGACTTCAACTCCCACCATTTCTAACAGTCTCAGGTGTGTTTGACTTCAACTCCCACCATTCTTAACAGCCTCAGGCCCTTTCCAGGTGTGTTGGACTTCAACTGTCACAATTCCTAACAGCTTCAAGTGTGTTGGACTTCAACCCCGGATCTGATCGACCTGGAGGGCCGAAGTTTGCCCATGCATGCTAAAAATGTCTAGTGTGAAAGAGAATAAAAAACCAGCCAATGTAAACAGCCGTCCTTTGTGGCTCTAATACCCATACTTACTTACCTAGGCGATCCCTTGTTGTCCAAATAGGATAGTCTCCTAGGGTCAATGTCCTGGTGATGGATCTGTAGGTGGCTGTGGAGTCCTATTCTTGATCTGCATTTTCTCCCACAGTGAGGGCACCGGTCGGATTGGCTTGATGTACCTTCCTCTTGGCATGTTTCTCTTTCGCCCTCCATTCGTGCCTCTTTAAGTTCTGCAGCACTTCTGGTCACAGCTGACCTTCAGCTGGAGCGCTCAAGGGCCAGGGCTTCCCAGTTCTCAGTGACTATGGCTTTGAGCCCATCTTTACATCTCTTTTCCTGCCCACCAACATTCCGTTTTCTGTTCTTGAGTTCAGAGTAGAGCAACTGCTTTGGGAGGTGGTGGTTGGGCATCCGGACAACGTGGCTTGTCCAGCGGAGTTGATGGCAGAGGACCATTGCTTCAGTGCTGGTAGTCTTTGCTTCTTCCAGCACGCTGACATTTGTCTACTTGTCTTCCCAAGAGATTTGCAGGATTTTCCAGAGGCAGCGCTGATGGAATCGTTCCAGGAGTTACATGTGACGTCTGTAGACAGTCCACGTCTCACAGGCATAGAGCAGGGTTGCGAGGACAGTAGCTTTATGAACAAGCACCTTGGTCTCCCTACGGATGTCCTGGTCCTCAAACACTCTCTGTTTCATTCGGGAAAAAAAGCTGCACTCGCAGAGCCCAGGCGGTGTTGTATTTCAGCCTCAATTTTGATGTCTGTAGACAGTCCACATTTCGCAGGCATATAGCAGGGTTAGGAGGACAATAGCTTTATAAACAAGCCCCTTGGTCTCCCTATAGTCCTCAAACACTCTCTGCTTCATTCGGAAAAATGTTGCACTTGCAGAGCTCAGGCGGTGTTGTCTTTCAGCGTCAGATTTGACGTCTGTAGACAGTCCACGTCTCGCAGGCATATAGCAGGGTTGGGAGGACAATAGCGTTATAAACAAGTACCTTGGTCTCCCTACGGATGCCCTGGTCCTCAAACACTCTCTGCTTCATTTGGAAAAATCCTGCACTTGCAGAGCTCAGGCAGTGTTGTATTTCAGCGTCAATTTTGATGTCTGTAGACAGTCCACGTTTCGCAGGCATATAGCAGGGTTGGGAGGACAATAGCTTTATAAACAAGCCCCTTGGTATCCCTACGGATGTCCCAGTCCTCAAACGCTCTCTGCTTCATTCGGAAAAATGCTACACTTGCCGAGCTCAGGCAGTGTTGTATCTCAGCCTCAATTTTGATGTCTGTAGACAGTCCACGTCTCGCATGGCATATAGCAGGGTTGGGAGGACAATAGCTTTATAAACAAGCCCCTTGGTCTCCCTACGGATGTCCCAGTCCTTAAACACTTTCTGCTTCATTCGGAAAAATGTTGCACTCACAGAGCTCAAGAGGTGTTGTATTTCAGCCTCAATTTCGATGTCTGTAGACAGTCCATGTTTCGCAGGCATATAGCAGGATTGGGAGGACAATAGCTTTATGAACAAGTACCTTGGTCTCCTTATGGATGTCCTGGTCCTCAAACACTCTCTGCTTCATTCGGAAAAATGCTGCACTCCCAGAGCTCAGGAGGTGTTGTATTTCAGCCTCAATTTTGATGTCTGTAGACAGTCCACGTTTCGCAGGCGTATAGCAGGGTTCGGAGGACAATAGCTTTATAAACAAGTACCTTGGTCTCCCTACGGATGTCCCGGTCCTCAAACACTCTCTGCTTCATTCGGAAAAATGCTGCACTCGCAGAGCTCAGGCAGTGTTGTATTTCGGTGTCAATGTTGACTTTGGTGAAGGGGTGGCTGCCGAGGGAGTGGAAATGGTCCACATTTTCTAATGTTACACAATTACGCTGTATTTCTGGCATTGGAGAGGGACAAAACCCCCATTTCCCTATCTATTCCAGATCTTATTCCTATTTTGGAAGTTCCAAATTCTGAACAGCCGCCTTCTCTCCCAATTTCGCAGCCTCTTTGGCTCCTTCCTGGATCTCTCTCCCTGCAGGCCAATTCAATTATCCGCTGACACTCCAATAAATCAACCCCTAATTGATACGTGTTAATGGGGCTAAATGGGGACTAATGTGATTGGGAAGCCGGTCTGATGCTCTTGCTGGCATGGCGGGGAGGGCCTTTTTCGGATCTGATGTGGAACTTGGAGCCAAAGGAAGGGTGCAATCTGGGAAGGCGTCAACCGGCCTTCCTATTCATGAGGTTAAGAGGCACCAGCACACCCAGTTGGCGGGACACAAAGATCACTCATTCGGACAGAAGGGGGCCCGCCTGGCCAGATCGGCGTGCCCATTGTCCCAAGGGTGACCGAGGTTAAGTGTAGAACGCAGAACCAAAAGCATGTGGAAGCAAAGCTCTGGGGTTGCAATCATTTACAAACCAGCGACACCAAAGGAGGATCTGATTCCAAGAGTTGGGTGAAGGGATCCCCAAAGGCCATCTAGTCTGACCCTCTTCTACCATGCAAGGCAGAATCATAAAATCATAAGGTGGGAAGACACCTCAAGGGCCAACCCTCATTCCAACCCTCTTCTGCAAGGCAGGAAGACACAGTCGAAGCCCTCCTGGAAGATGGCTATCTATTTGTAGATTCTGTTTCAAAACCACTGGAAAAGAACTAGAATCAGTGTTATCGAAGGTTGTCATGGCCAGAATTACTGGTTTGTTGTGTGTTTTCTGGTCATTATGGCCATGTTCCAGAAGCATTCTCTCCTGATGTTTCAACCACATCTGTGGCAGGCATCTTCAGAGGTTGTGAGGTCTGTAGGAAACTAGGAAATGTTGGAAACTGGGAATTTGGCCAATTGCAACGTTCACACCTACCTCAAACAGACAAGAGTTCTTTCTCCCACCCTGGACATTCCACAGGTATATAAACCCAATTTTCCTGGTTTCACCTACCCCAGTGGTTCTCAACCTGGGGTCCCCAGATGTTTTTGGCCTACATCTCCCAGAAATCCCAGCTAGTTTTCCAGCTGTTAGGATTTCTGGGAGTTGAAGGTTAAAAACATCTGGGGACCCCAGGTTGAGAACCACTGACCTACACAGACCTCACAACCCCTGAGGGTGCCTGCCATAGACGTGGGTCAGGAGAGAATCATAGAATCAAAGAGTTGGAAGAGACCTCATGGGCCATCCAGTCCGACCCCCTTCTGTCAAGAAGCAGGAATATTGCATTCAAATCACCCCTGACAGATGGCCATCCAGCCTCTGCTTAAAAGCTTCCAGAGAAGGAGCCTCCACCACACTCCGGGGCAGAGAGTTCCACTGCTGAACGGCTCTCCCAGTCAGGAAGTTCTTCCTCATGTTCAGATGGAATCTCCTCTCTTGTAGTTTGAAGCCATTGTTCTGTGTCCTAGTCTCCAGGGAAGCAGAAAACAAGCTTGCTTTCTCCTCCTCCCTGTGGCTTCCTCTCACATATTTATACATGACTATCATGTCTCCTCTCAGCCTTCTCTTCTTTAGGCTAAACATGCCCAGCTTCTTAAGCCACTCCTCATAGGGCTTGTTCTGCAGACCCTTGATCATTTTAGTCGCTCTCCCCTGGACACATTCCAGCTTAGAGTCAATATCTCTCTTCAATTGTGGTGCCCAGAATTGGACACAATATTCCAGGTAAAGTGGTCTAACCAAAGCAGAATAGAGCATGGGGAGCATTACTTCCCTAGATCTAGACACTATGCTCCTCTTGATGCAGGCCAAAATCCCACTGGCTTTTTTTGCCGCCATATCACATTCCTGGCTCATGTTTAACTTGTTGTCCACGAAGACTCCAAGATCTTTTTCACACGTACTGTTCTCAAGCCAGGCCTCATTGTCCCCCATTCTGTATCTTTGCATTTCATTTTTTCTGCCAAAGTGGAGTATCTTGCCTTTGTCACTGTTGAACTTCATTTCGTTAGTTTTGGCCCATCATCTCTCTAATCTGTCAAGATCGTTGATACAGTTCCTCATGTTGTGACCCCCAACCATAAAATTATTCTCATTGTTACTACACAACTGTAATTTTGTGGGCGAAACGTCAGGAGAGAATGCTTGTGGAGCATGGCCATACAATGCGGAAAAGTCACAGCAACCCTTCTTAATGCTGTGACCTGTTAATACAGTTCCTCCTGTTGTGGTGACCCCTAACCCTAACACCTCCAAAGAAGAAGCCTCCACCACACTCCGGGGCAGAGAGTTCCACTGCTGAACAGTTCTCTCTCACAATCAGGCAGTTCTTCCTAATGTTCAGATGGAATCTCCTTTCTTGTAGTTTGAAGCCATTGTTCTGCAAAACTCCTTCTTTGGAAACTTTTAAACAGAGGCTGGATGGCCATCTACCAGGGAAACTTTGATTGTGCTTTTCCTGCATGGAAGGATGGGGTTGGACTAGATGGCCAATGTGATCTCTTCCATCTCTATGATTCTAAGTTGCTTACCATTGTTCTGATATTTTTATAATGTTTTGACATAGAATAGAATCATAGAATCAAAGAGTTGGAAGAGACCTCCTGGGCCATCATCCAGTCCAACCCCATTCTGCCTTGAAGCAGGAATATTGCATTCAAAGCACCCCTGACAGATGGCCATCCAGCCTCTGTTTCAAAGCTTCCAAAGAAGGAGCCTCCACCACACTCCGGGGCAGAGAGTTCCACTGCTGAACGGCTCTCACAGTCAGGAAGTTCTTCCTCGTGTTCAGGTGGAATCTCCTCTCTTGTAGTTTGAAGCCATTGTTCCGTGTCCTAGTCATCATAAGAGCCATTGACGCTGTCCAAACGATAGACAACCCTTGTCTTGGGCACCCCAACTGATAGGAGACAGGTCCTGCCCTCATTTCAACCTCAACATTTGGGCCATAAATCCTAAAAAGGGACAGAAACAGACCAAAGCCCACCCTCTTTGCCTTGTCTGAAAGTGTTTTGCAGTCGCTAGGGAAATTACCAACGGCGGGCGGTGTTGCTGGGGATGAATGTGGCAGGATGAAGCACTTGGCTGGCAGGAAGAGAACACCCACCTCGCCAAGAGTTGCCATGGGGACGGTTTGGGTACCAGGGCCAACGTTGCCATGGGGATGCAGCCCACTCCCTTCAGACCCCAAAGTTTGCCTTCCTCTCTCTCTCTCTCTCTCTCTCTCTTTATGGCTGGAAGGAAACTCAAATTTGAAGTGTGGGGTGCAGAGGGACCCCAAAAGAGGCTTGAAGCCAGGATCCCTCTTTGCAAGGATGGCATCAAATGGAGGGCATCACTGACTAAACAGGCACCATAGTGCCATTTAATCAAAACATATGCTCTCACCGAAGGGCCACAAATACAAGTTGTGCCATGCTTTTCGATTTGTGTTGTTCTGCGTCACCAAGTTGGCTTCATCTCCAAGAACCCTTCTCCATTCACTGCCATGCTCAGTACTAGCAAAAGTTTGCAAAGATTGGGTTGCTGTGAGTTTTTCGGGCTGTATGGCCATGTTCTAGCAGCATTCTCTCCTGACGTTTCACCTGCATCTATGGCAGCCATCCTCAGAGGTTGTGAAGTTTGTTGGAAATGAGGCAAGTGGAGTGTGTATACATACCTGTGGAATAAGGTCCAAGGTGGGGGAACGAGCCCTTGTCTATTTGTGGCAAGTGTGAATGTTGCCGTTGGCCAGCTTGAGTAGCCTTGAAGCTTCAAAGCTGTTGCTGCCTATTTGTCCAGTGGATTTTGAGTTATGTCAATCCCACAAACGAACATTACATTTTTATTTATATAGATATACACAATATAAAGGCACAACTTATCTCTACTGCGAATAAATGTCCGTATTCATATAGATTTCAAATGGGAGAGCCTGGATAGCTATCTTTCGGGAATGTTTGAATGGGGGTTGGACTAGATGACATTTAGGGTCCCTTTCCAACTCTAGGAAAGGGTTCTGTATGACCTCACAGTGGAAAAACTGCAGACCTTTGGAGACCTGCTAGAGCCTCCTAGGCATTTCCAGCAAGGAGTTCCGATATGTCTCACTTTGTGTTCACTTTTCCCATCAGTGTGACAGTTCAGTGAGCAAATCCCCCTGGAATAGAAATAAAGGAAGAGAAGGAGGAGGAATGCAGTGTCCAATATTTACATTTTCTTCTGCAGTTCAAAGGGATCAGAGAAGCCCAATCTCTGGGATTCTTGTTTCCAAGCAAAATGTGGAAAAGTTACATTTGGGGGGGAATGCAACCCAAAAAGACCCCACACCTGCCTGGGGAATTGTAGTGTCAAACCAAGACGAACCTATCTAGGTTTGTTTTCTATAGATTTTAAACTTTTTGTATGCTTCACTCCTAGTTCTGGACAAAACATGTATGAGGGTTGAATGAAAAGTAATGCCTCCACCTCCGTAACTCCTCAACAGATGGGAGTACTGGTATGCGGCAGGTACTGGCTTGTTCAGTAGACTTTCCTCTACAGTTCCATTTTTGCGCGAAGTCTTAGTATTGAACGGTTGTGTTGTTAAAGTGCAAAGTAATGCCTCCACCTTTATAACTCTTCAGTAGACTCTCCTTTACAGTTTTGGTGGGATGCCTTAACATTGAACGGTTGTGTTGTTAAAGTGCAAAGTAATTCCTCCACCTTTGTAACTCCTCAACAGATGGCAGTACTGGTATGCAGCAGGTACTGGCTTGTTCAGTAGACTCTCCTCTACAGTTCCATTTTGGTGAGAAGTCTTAGCATTGAACGGTTGTGTTGTTAAAGTGCAAAGTAATGCCTCCACCTTTGTAACTCCTCAACAGATGGCAGTACTGGTATGCGGCAGGTACTGGCTTGTTCAGTAGACTCTCCTCTACAGTTCCATTTTGGTGAGAAGTCTTAGCATTGAACGGTTGTGTTGTTAAAGTGCAAAGTAATGTCTCCACCTTTATAACTCTTCAGTAGACTCTCCTTTACAGTTTTGGTGGGATGCCTTAACATTGAACGGTTGTGTTGTTAAAGTGCAAAGTAATTCCTCCACCTTTGTAACTCCTCAACAGATGGCAGTACTGGTATGCAGCAGGTACTGGCTTGTTCAGTAGGCTCTCCTCTACAGTTCCATTTTGGTGGGAAGCCTTAGCATCGAACGGTTGTGTTGTTAAAGTGAAAAGTAATGCCTCCACCTTCGTAACTCCTCAACAGATGGCAGTACTGGTATGCAGCAGGTACTGGCTTGTTCAGTAGACTCTCCTCTACAGTTCCATTTTGGTGGGAAGCCTTAGCATTGAACAGTTGTGTTGTTAAAGTGCAAAGTAATGCCTCCACCTTTGTAACTCCTCAACAGATGGCAGTACTGGTATGTGGCAGGTACTGGCTTGTTCTGTAGACTCTTCTCTACAGTTCCATGCCTTAGCATGGAACAGTTGTGTTGTTAAAGTGTGAAGTATGTAACCCTGTGCAGACAGTCAGTCAATGTGACTTAGGCAACGTGCAGTCATTGAATTCTTGACAGCAGCAGGTGTCACCCCAAAGGAGATTCATCAAGGAATGCAAGCTGTTTATGGTGATTGTGTTGATGTGAGTACTGTTCCTCATTGGGCGAGAAAGCTTAAAGATGTTGAGGTGGGAACATCTGACTTGCATGACAAACAAAGAGTTGGACGTCCTGTGACAGCAACCACTGAGTTTCACAAGCAAAAGGTTGACCAATTGATTCAGGATTATCGTTGTATCACTCAGAGAGAAATTTCAAGCATAATCGGCATTTCACAAATATGTGTGGGTCACATTATTGCTTTGCTTGGCTATCGGAAGATCTGTGCACGATGGTTATGTTGAGAGAACTGGGAGACGCTGTTTGCAGACAGATTGATTCAGGATGATCGTCATATCACTCAGAGAGAAATTTCAACTTTGCTTGGCTATCGTAAGATCTGTGCACAATGGGGACCCAGGATGCTGACACTGGTTGTGGAAACAGAGTGTCGACTTCTTCCGTGACGGCTTCAGAAAACTTGTTCATTGTTGGCAGAAATGTATCCAATTGTCTGGTGATTATGTGGAAAAGTGAATAGTAGTAGAATCATAGAATCATAGAATCAAAGAGTTGGAAGAGACCTCATGGGCCATCCTTTCCAACCCCATTCTGCCAGGAAGCAGGAATATTGCATTCAAATCACCCCTGACAGATGGCCATCCAGCCTCTCTTTAAAAGCTTCCAAAGAAAGAGCCTCCACCACACTCCGGGGCAGAGAGTTCCACTGCTGAATGGCTCTCACAGTCAGGAAGTTCTTCCTCATGTTCAGATGGAATCTCCTCTCTTGTAGTTTGAAGCCATTCTTCCATTGCGTCCTAGTCTCCAAGGAAGCAGAAAACAAGCTTGCTCCCTCCTCCTCCCTGTGGCTTCCTCTCACATATTTATACATGGCTATCATATCTCCTCTCAGCCTTCTCTTCTTCAGGCTAAACATGCCCAGCTCCTAAGCCGCTCCTCATAGGGCTTGTTCTCCAGACCCTTGATCATTTTAGTCGCCCTCCTCTGGACACATTCCAGCTTGTCAATATCTCTCTTGAATTGTGGTGCCCAGAATTGGACACAATATTCCAGGTGTGGTCTCACAAAGCGGAATAGAGGGGTAGCATGACTTCCCTAGATCTAGACACTATGCTCCTATGGATGCAGGCCAAAATCCCATTGGCTTTTTTAAGTTAAAGAGCACATTCTAAGGATTATTTCTGCGTTTGATTTATTAAAATATTTCCATCCAAACCCAAGTAATGAAAGTGGAGGCACTACTTTTCATTCAACCCTCCTAGCATCTTTTTGCTCCTCAGATGATGGAGACAGCAGTGTTTTTGGAGTCGCAGGTGTTTGGGACCACAGGACTGAGTGCTGAGATTTCCCATGTGCCTGGACTCCATGCTTGAATTCCCCACACCTGCTTTGCTTTCCACCCAACTCCTGCAACTTTTAGTATCCCTCGAAGCTTCTTGGAGCACTCAGCATCATTCATCCCAACTGTTGTTGTTGTTGTTATTTCCTCCCATCGGCCATGACAAAACCCGAGGGACTTGGCCCGCGTTCTGCATCTTGTTTACCATGATTGGATAACATCTCGTTGCATTGTTTTCTGGGCTTCCTTTCTGTGTATGTTTCAAAGGCCGAGCAGCGAGTGTGTTTCCTGGATTATTTGGGCTTGGCGAGAAACCGTGAGTCATTCGCACTCGGCCCCCGTCTCCGAAAACACAGTGAAAAATTATCGATGGTTTGACTGCCGTGTGCAAATAGCAACCATTTCCAAAGCATTGGACTAGTGAAGACCAGAATTGAAATCCTGTTTCAGCCTTGGGAACCCACATAATGGCTTTGGACAAGTTCCAGCAGATTGGAGGAGGGCCAATGTGGTCCCAATCTTCAAGAAGGGAAAAAAGGATGAGCCAAACAATGACCAATGTCCGGTCAGTCTCACGTCGATACCAGGCAAGATTCTGGAAAAGATTGTCAAGGAAGTGGTCTGCAAACACTTAGAAACAAATGCGGTCATTGCTAATAGGCAACATGGATTTATCACAAACAAGTCATGCCAGACTCATCTGATCTCTTTCTTCGATAGAGCTACAAGCTGGGTAGATGCGGGGAATGATGCCGTGGATGGAGCGTGTCTGGATTTCAGGAAGGCCTTCTTTGACAAGGTCCCCCATGACCTTCTGGCAAGGAAACTAGTCCAATGTGGGCGAGGCAAAACTACGGTGAGGTGGATCTGGAATTGGTTAAATGGACGAACCCAGAGGGTGATTCTCCCCAAGGCTTCCTCTTCATCCTGGAAAGAAGAGGCGAGTGGAATGCCGCAGGGTTCCGTCCTGGGCCCGGTCCTGATCAGGATCTTCATTCATGACTTAGATGAAGGGCGAGAAGGCAGGATCATCAAGTTTGCAGATGACACCAAATTGGGAGGGAGAGCCAAGACTCCAGAGGAGCAGGATTCAAAACGATCTTGACAGATTAGAGGAATGAATGGCCAAAACTAACAAAATGAAGTTCAACAGGGACAAATGCAAGAGACTCCACTTTGGCAGGAAAAACAAAATGCAAAGAGACAGAATGGGGGACAATGCCTGGCTCGAGAGCAGTACGTGTGAAAAAGATCTTGGAGTCCTCATGGACAAAAGGTTGAACATGAGCGAACAATGGGATGTGGCAGCAAAAAAAGCCAATGGGATTTTGGCCTGCATCAAGAGGAGCATAGTGTCTAGATCTAGGGAAGTAATGCTACCCCTCTATTCTGTTTTGGTTAGACCACATCTGGAATATTGTGTCCAATTCTGGGCACCACAATTCAAGAGAGATATTGACAAGCTGGAAGTTGTCCAGAGGAGGACGACTCAAATGACCAAGGGTCTGGAGAACAAGCCCTATGAGGAGCGGCTTAAGGAGCTGGGCATGTTTAGCCTGAAGAAGAGAAGGCTGAGAGGGGATATGATAGCCATGTATAAATATGTGAGAGGAAGCCACAGCGAGGAGGAGGGAGCAAGCTTGTTTTCTGCTTCCCTGGAGACTAGGATGCAAGGGAACAATGGCTTCAAACTACAAGAGAGGAGATTCCATCTGAACATGAGGAAGAACTTCCTGACTGTGAGAGCTGTTCAGCAGTGGAACTCTCTGCCCTGGAGTGTGGTGGAGGCTCCTTCTTTGGAAGCTTTTAAACAGAGGCTGGATGGCCATCTGTCAGGGGTGATTTGAATGCAATATTCCTGCTTCTTGGCAGAATGGGGTTGGACTGGATGGCCCATGAGGTCTCTTCCAACTCTTTGATTCTATGATTCTATAAGGAAAGCAAAAAGCCAACTTCCTCTGAACAAATGTTGCCAACAATAGGTTTGTGTTGATGTTGGAAGTGACTTGAAGACATACAACAACAACAACTTCTAACAGCATCCAAATATAGGGCAAAGACCCTACAATTACACCTCTGCTTTTTAACTTTGCCATGACTCAATGTTATGGGATTTTGGGAGTTGTAGATTGGCACTCCTTGGCAGAGAAGGCTAAAGACCTTGTCAAACTACTTCTCCCAAGATTCCATTACTCTGGGCCCTGGCAGTTAAAGTGATGTCAAGCTGCATTGTTTCTACAGTGTAGCTTCACTTTTAGTAACTCATTCCAGGTTTAATCCATCTGCAAAGTAATAGATAGCACTGCCTTTTCTATATTTCTAAACTGCTCTCCATCCAAATGCATTCCGCATTCAGATGAAGATGACAAAGGTGGAGGTTTGCATTCAGTGCCATTGCTCATGGAGCTCGATTTTGCATAGATGGATGAGTGTGTTTGGCTGCACATGTCTAAGTTCCAGTGTGTACTGTTGCCATTTCACATACTCAGAGCCTGTGTATGTATGACCATAAGAAGAGCTATTCAGAGTATTGCACCCTTTTTTATTGATCACAAAGGCCTAATATACATACATAAAGACATTCATATATATACCTATACTAGCCGTCCCCTGGCAGGCGTTGCTGTGGCCCAGTCTGTTGATCTGGAAAATAAAGTAATGAGAAAGTGTTGTTTCTAATCTATGTCATGTCTTTGTGCTTGTGGGTAAACAGTATTTCTTGCTGTTTCTTTGTCAGTGTTGATGTGGAGATTGTCTGGTTTGCCTACTCTGGAATATGCAACATATCATTGTCCTTCTTTAGGGGTCCCTTTCAAATCTTTGATACTGCATCTGTCATATACATGTGTGTGTGTGTGTGTGTGAATGAATGGCTGGATGGCCCTATGTTTTCTTGCCCTGGTGAAAGGAGTTGGACTGGATGGCCTTAAGGCAGCATTTCTCAACCTGGGAAGTCAAGACCCGGGGGGGGGGGGGGGTCACCAGGGAGGTGGTACTATATCTGTCATAAACATGTGTGTGTGTGTGAATCATATATATTTATCTATATAGATGGCTCTTTGTCAGGAGGGCTGCATGTTTTCTTGCCCTGGTGAAGGGAGTTGGACTGGGTGGGCTTAAGGCAGCATTTCTCAACCTGGGGTTTGGGACCCCTGGGGCAGGGGCAGCGAGGGGGTGTCAGAAGGGTCACCAAAGACCACCAGAAAACACAGTATTTTCTGTTGGTCATGAGGGTTCTGTGTGGGAAGTTTGCCCCAATTCCATCATTGGTGTGGTTTGGAATGCTCCTTGATTATTATGCTTCATGTTGTTTGCCATTGAACTTTGGAAACTTTGCCTTTGCATTTAAGACTCTGCTTTTGCCATTGAGCTTTTGAAACTTTACTCTTCAAGAAACTACAAAACCTTCAGCTTTGGTGTGGTGTGGTGTTCTGAGCAAGGTGAATCTATCCTGAGTTGCGACAGAGTGCAATATTCTGCCTGGGCATTGTCTAGCTCTCCTTTTCCTATCTTCTTTGAGAGAACCTCATAAGGAACAATGTCAAATTGAAATAGAGAGAGGCAAAACTACGGTGAGGTGGATCTGGAATTGGTTAAATGGACGAACCCAGAGGGTGATTCTTCCCAAGGCTTCCTCTTCATCCTGGAAAGAAGTGACGAGTGGAGTGCCGCAGGGTTCCGTCCTGGGCCCGGTCCTGTTCAACATCTTTATTAATGACTTAGATGAAGGGCTAGAAGGCAGGGTCATCAAGTTTGCAGACGACACCAAATTGGGAGGGATAGCCAATACTCCAGAGGACAGGAGCAGGATTCAAAACGATCTTGACAGATTAGAGAGATGGGCCAAAACTAACAAAATGAAGTTCAACAGTGACAAATACAAGATACTCCACTTTGGCAGGAAAAACGAAATGCAAAGATACAGAATGGGGGACGATGCCTGGCTGGAGAGAAGGACGTGTGAAAAAGACCTTGGAGTCCTCGTGGACAACAAGTTAAACATGAGCCAGGAATGTGATGTGGCGGCAAAAAAAGCCAATGGGATTTTGGCCTGCATCAAGAGGAGCATAGTGTCTAGATCTAGGGAAGTCATGCTCCCCATGCTCTATTCCGCTTTGGTTAGACCACACCTGGAATATTGTGTCCAATTCTGGGCACCACAATTCAAGAGAGATGTTGACAAGCTGGAATGTGTCCAGAGGAGGGCGACTCAAATGATCAAGGGTCTGGAGAACAAGCCCTGAGGAGTGGCTTAAGGAGCTGGGCATGTTTAGCCTGAAGAAGAGAAGGCTGAGAGGAGACATGATAGCCATGTATAAATATGTGAGAGGAAGCCACAGGGAGGAGGGAGCAAGCTTGTTTTCTGCTTCCTTGGAGACTAGGACGCAATGGAACAATGGCTTCAAACCACAAGAGAGGAGATTCCATCTGAACATGAGGAAGAACTTCCTGACTGTGAGAGCCGTTCAGCAGTGGAACTCTCTGCCCCGGAGTGTGGTGGAGGCTGCTTCTTTGGAAGCTTTTAAACAGAGGCTGGATGGCCATCTGTCAGGGGTGCTTTGAATGCAATATTCCTGCTTCTTGGCAGAATGGGGTTGGACTGGATGGCCCAGGAGGTCTCTTCCAACTCTTTGATTCAAGGATTCTATGATTCTATGATTCTATGTGCTTCGTGGATAGCATTCCCTTCTCCCGTTTGTCCGGAGGAAGTGGGGCATTGCAGGGTCCTCCCAGCGGCTTCTGCATCCTGACCTCTGTCCTCTTCCAGATCCCTTTTAAGGCGAGTGGGTTTCCTGGAGAGAAAAGAGGTCAGTGGGTCTTTGGAAAGCTTCTGCCTGCAGAGAGAGGCCAAAATTCAAAAGGCAGCCGCCGAAATGGGTCACGTTTTCCCAGGATTTTCTTTTCCCCAGGAGAGAAACCCAGGGAGTGTAGCAACAGCTGAAGCAGCGGAGGATCAAGAGATGCACCAAACAGGGCCATCGCTACGCTGGAAACACCTGGGTTGCATTCTTTCCAGCATTTGGAGCCAGAAGGGTGCGTCCACACTGCGGAATTGATGCCATTTGACATTTGGCTCTCTTTGGCAGAGAAGGCTAAAGGCCTTGTAAAACTACAGCTCCCAATATTCCATACTAATTGAGCGAAAGGATGTCAAGCTGCATTGACTCTGGAGTGTTGATGCACCTTTAAAGAGAGGATACAGACATTTCCCTTGCTATATGTTGGTTTATTTTGGATTTTGGGTGGCTTAGTGTTGCATTTGCAGTTTGCATTTATGGTTGTGCCAGGCCTTTTTGCTGATAGAATCTGCCCTAAGCCTCCTCAGGGAGAGAGGGTGGAATACAAATAAAGTTTTATTATTTTTATTATTGCCTTTCCATAGGCAGATGATGCCCTTTCGGTATTTATTGATCGTGTCAGAAGCGAATTGAGAATACAGTTATTATGTATGGAAAAAAAACCCACAAACAAAGTAAAAAACTTGGCATTGTACTAAGTTTCCTTTGAGCAGAAGCTGGCTACTTGTAGTGCCTCTGGTGTTGCTGGTAGAAGGTCCTCCATTGCGCATGTGTCAGGGCTCAGGTTGCATTGCAGCAGGTAGTCTGTGGTTTGCTCTTCTCCACACTCGCATGTTGTGGACTCCACTTGGCACACACAACACAGGAAAGGAAGGAAGGAAGGAAGGAAGGAAGGAAGGAAGGAAGGAAGGAAGGAGGAAGGAAGGAAGAATGGATGAGACACAAAGAAGGAAGGGAAGGAGAGGAGGAGAGGGGAAAGAGGAGGAAGGTAAAGAAAAAACAAAGGGAAGGAAGGAAGGAAGGAAGGAAGGAAGGAAGGAAGGAAGGAAGGAAGAGGTAAAACATGGCACACACAACGCAAGGATGGAAGGAAGGAAGGAAAGAAGGAAGGAGGGAAGGAACGGGTAACACATAGCACACACAACGGAAGGAAGGAAGACATGGCGTACACAACACAAGGAAGGAAGGAAGGAAGTAACATGGCACACACAACATAGGGAAGGAAGGAGAGGAGAGGAGAGGAGAAGAGAGGAGAAGAGAGGAGGAGGAGGTAACATGACACACACAGCATAGGGAAGGAAGGAACACATGGCGCACATAACACAAGGAAGGAAGGAAAGAAGGAAAGAGGAGGTAACACATGGAGCGCACAACAGAAGGAAGGAAGGGAAATCATGAAGAAATGTAAAAGGGTCTGGCCCTGAAGGAGAGACCCTGCGGACCCACCAAAGAGGGCTCGCTGCAATGGGGAGCAAAGAGAAGCCCAATTTAAAAGGTTTTTCCTAAGTTCCCAACTTTAGCAAAGTTGAAGGAAGCGCCACCGAGATGATTTTATTGTGATTCAGCTGAAAAGGATGCAAAGTGGCAATATTTCGCCAAGCTAAGCATACAGTGTACAAAATAAAGGCCTTTTTATACATAAAACAGAGCTGCCAGGTTTGAATCTCCCATTCCCCGCCCCTCTGCCGGCTCGACGATGATTGGCTGGTGCTCTTCAGCTGGGAGGAGGCTTGGCCTCCTCCTGAGCGCCTGGCCAATCGCTGGGCTTCTGCCGCCTCAGCATCCTGATGAATCAGGAGAGATGGAGGCGGGACGAGAGGGAAACAATGGATTCTTGAGAGGATTATGGAGATTTTGAGATGTCCAAGTGACCAGCGAGTCTCAAGGGCCTGTGAGCTAGCCTTTGCTATTGTCCTTGAATGGCTGCAATAAACGTTGATGGCAGGCAAACCTGCCATAATCTGGATTTTCCCAGTGCTGAGAGACAGGAACAATGAGGGAATTTTAGCTGTGGTTTCAGTGGATAAAAGTGGAATCAGTAACAGATTTGGACAAAGTATGGCTTTCCGAAGGCTTCCTTTGTCCTATTGAGATATGATCATAAATGCCAAGTGACCGCCTAACCTGGGGGGCCAACTCCGAGTCCAGAGGTCATGATCCTTTGTTATTGTCCATGCAAATAGTGTCTTTTGATAAGGGTCTTTTCCAACTGAGGATTTCCTCCTTTCCAGGGTCACAGGGGTGGCTTCTTATATTTTTATACATTTTTTCAATAAAGGGGAATTGGGCAAAAGGGTCAGCAAAAGGTCAGGCACACAGGGAGAAATAAAGAAATATAGAAATCATGATATAGAAAACATACCCACTTATCCCTCCCACCAGAGTCCCATAAAAGTTCAAGAGAGCACATAAGTGTAAAGGGAAGTGGTTTCTCAGTTATAAATGTGCTACCTTCTGCTATATATGAAACATAGGGCATAAAACCTTGATTAAATGTACGCACTATCTAACATGGGAAGGGTCCTTGTTGTTAGTGTCTTGGCAAATAGTCTGGTGTCCTTGTCCTTAGCAAAACTATAAGTTACTATTTTTTATTGAAAGGGGGGGGGGTCATGTTCGACTTCAGAAGGAAGGAAGGAAGGAAAGACCCAGAAAGTGCATGAGACAGAAAGGAACACAACATGCTGCCAATCTTGCTTTCTCTGTGAGCAAAAGGCAATGGTGGAGCTTCTTCTCAAAGGCATTTCAGCTCCTCCCACAAATTCTGTAACCGTATCATTTTAAAGCAGAGAACAACAAATACCATCACATGATAAAATTAGTCATTTCGCTCATCTCTATCCAGATAATTTGCAAAAACATCACTTGCCAACCGGCTTAGAAAATGTCTAAAAGGATAGCCCTTTGCATCCCTTTTTTAACCCCAAGGTATCTCTACCCGGCACTTGAAGCCCACGTCATGAGATCAACACAGTCGTATTCAGTGAATGGGATGAAGTGGCTGAAGGGGACCAAATGCCAAGACCAATGCCACTTGTCTGTTTCGCGCTTGCAAATGTCTCTCTCCAAGGGAGGTGCCCGTTTCTTAACTCAGATGTAACTGAAGCTGCCCCTATTTCTGGGCAAAAGGGATTCCTGCCCCGGAGCAAAGACCTCATGAGAGCAAAGGAATGCCAAGTATTGGGCTCAGCTGTCGGGTCCCTTGACGTCGGAGGCTTCCTTTGGGCCGAGAGAAGGGCTTAGGTCTCATGCCTCCCGGGTTATTTATGGGACGGGTTTGATCTCCCTTCCAAGGTCAGGGGCATCATTGTCGTAGGAGCAGCAGCAGCAGGAGACAAAAGGGACGTTTGGGGCTTGAAAGGAGAGCGCAGCCCTTGACATCCATCATCCCCAGGCAGGCCGGCAGGCAGGCAGGGCCC
Organism: Anolis sagrei ordinatus; assembly: GCF_025583915.1. Taxonomy (NCBI): domain Eukaryota; kingdom Metazoa; phylum Chordata; class Lepidosauria; order Squamata; family Anolidae; genus Anolis; species Anolis sagrei. Next base: position 278,223,886 of record NW_026846588.1, on the reverse strand, counting down.
CAAGCAGCCTTCAAGCTGACCTAAGGCTTTGGCAGGGTTTCCTCCAGCAAGGAACTCAGATGGAGTTTTGCAAGTTCCTCCTAGAATCTCCTAGGTTCCCTGCAGACTCACTCACCATCTAGCCATTTTTACCTCTCTCTTTCTCTCTCTCTCTTTATTATTCTATCTATCTATCTATCTATCTATCTATCTATCTATCTATCTATCTATCTATCTATCTATCTCATCTTCATCTCTTTCTCCCCCTCTTGTAATTGTTTCTTTCCTTCTCTTCATCTACTTACATACCATCCATTTCTACCTCTCTCTTTCTCTCTCGCTCCCCATCTATCTTTTCCTTTACCCTCTCTAATTCTATCATCTCTTCCTCCTGAAATTCATTCATTCTTTCTTTTTTTCTTTCGTTCTGCCTTTCTTTCTTTCTTTCTTTCTTTCTTTCTTTCTTTCTTTCTTTCTCTTCTTCTGTCTACCTACCTAACTACCAAGGAACTACCTCTCTCTTTCTCTCCCTCAAGAGAACAACCTAGTTCTGTCTCTCTGTCTTGTCACCCTATCTCATTCAATCTATCCCTTCCTCCTGGAATCTCCTTCTTCCTCTTCCTTCCTTCCTTCCTTCCTTCCTTCCTTTCCTTCCTTCCTTTCTCTTCTTCTGTCTACCTACCTAACTACCAAGGAACTACCTCTCTCTTTCTCTCCCTCAAGAGAACAACCTAGTTTTGTCTCTCTCTTTTCACCCTATCTCATTCTATCTATTCTTTCCTCCTGGAATTCTTT